>JACXGJ010001389.1:0-85459 GCA_016801105.1 Esox niger | reverse complement strand
CACACTGACACACACTGACACACACTGACACACACAGAACACAACCTGCGGTTCTACAGGGGATTTCTGGAGGAGATGGAGAACAATGGAGTTGTGCTGCAAACACTGAAAATGACCAGTCTGACAGTATGGAGAGGTCTGGGGGTCTTCAAATAGAAATATTTCCAAACAAACACAGTGATCTCCAAAAGTGTTTTGATAGTGACCAACTTGTTTGGAGTCCTTTCAGCACTTTGAAATTATATATTGTCAGTGTGGTAAAGTGCAGTCAATCAGCTTTAATTTGAGAGTAATTTCAAAATGTTGAATTTACAGCCATTTCTGTACATAGTCCCACAATTATACGGTGCCAAATGTATTTAGGAATTGGCTTCACCACTGTTTTTAATTTGGCAGGTGTTTGGTTTCTCAATGAGACCTGCCATTTCTTTTGTCTTCAGTCTAAGCTTTGCGTTTGCATTTGGAGAGTGATAATGGTGTCTGGTAACATGAACGCCAAAGAAGTGTCAGTGTCAATTCACGCCGACCAACATGAAGCAGATGATATCAAAATGAATTTGGTGTAAAAAAAGCACTGGTGAACACATCAATGGCAAACAGACATGTTAAATTAATTCCGCAGAGTGCCAACTTTCTGATGTTTTTTTTCAATTGGTTTCTTTTCAATTGGTGTCCATTTAAGACCTAGACTACCAGGTTAGTATCGTTCCTAACTATTTAGTGACCTTAATGAATCAATCAAGTAAAAGGGAGGAGTGAAAACCTGCAGACACTATAACCTAAAACCAAGGCAACACTATCTGACAGATCTGGAACACTCTCCAAGTGGAAGAAATACATGTTCATACAAAATTGTTGACAATACCTTTTAATGTAAGTTGGGCTTCAAAACCCCTTAAGAGTTGAAAAAACTTTGCCACTGTCAAAAATAATCTGTAGTTCACTACATACACAGCCAAAGTATGTATATTCACAGTCATCGCACCAATACACAGTGACCTCCATAATTATGGTGCTCTAAATCCCAATAATTATAAAGAGAACTGTAGTAGGCATACAATAGAGAAAGCCACCCACAGTTTTAATGATAGATACATCACTGCATGCTTACCACTTATCCTGTGATCAGATATTGACCTAAGGTGTGGAAGGTAACACTTCTTCAGTCTGGATCAAACGTTTCAGTAATGTATGCCTAATGATTGTCAAATAACCACGTGATATAGTTTGAACGACTGACGTACCGGCACTAACCAAAGTCCTGGCATTGTGTCTTCCCTTCTGTAGTTGCCTGTTGAACACACACACACACACACTTCACTCACCCACACACTCACCCTTTACCACACACACTCCATTCCCACACAAACACTCAACTGACGCAGACATTCCATTGGAACTTCCTCACAGGGGTGGAAACCGAACCCAAGTTCTTAAAGGCAAACAGATTGTGGTGATGCCAAGGCTGCTGGAGAGTGTTGTAAGTCACCCTCACCCCCCACCCCCATCCCCCCCACATGTTCTGTTCTCTCCGCCCCTCCCCACCTTCCAGAGGCCCGCCCTAAGTCTCTGACTATATCAGTACCCAGCGTCCTTCATCCAGCTGCACACTCCCGAAGGCTGTAGATCTGTAACGGTCCGCTTTGACTCTCTTCTCAGCTCCACTGACCCACAATAGCAGCCAGTCAGTATGACATCGTATGGATTCCAGCACCCCTCTTTCTCCGGTGGCTCCGCCATCAGCTCACACCGGATGGGCTACGTGTCTGCCGCGCCCAAGGCCTTTAGCGTGTACGCGGGCGGCTCTGATGGCGGCACCCGCATCTCCTCCTCGTCCTTCCGCACGGTCTCCTCCGGGTACGGCGGCGGCGCCGGCTTTGGGGGTGGCTACGGATCCGCAGGCGGCGGCGGCGGCGGCTTCCAGCTGTCCAGTGCCCTGGACGGTGGCGCCATCCACCTGAACGAAAAGGCCACCATGCAGAACCTGAACGACCGTCTGTCCTCCTACCTGGAGAAGGTGCGCTCGCTGGAGGCAGCCAACTCCAAGCTGGAGATTCAAATTAAGGAGTACTATGAGAAGAAGGGCCCCGCGGCAGAGAGAGACTACAGCCACTACTGGGACATCATCAATGACCTGAAGGACAAGGTGAGCAGTGCTGACCTTATCTGCTTTAAGCTATAAATCTAGCTCTGTGTCATTGCATTAGCTTAGATCTGTGTTTAACAAGCTTTTTATCAGCTGCAATGGTTTATCAAAGTGTGATAGCTGAATAACTGGAATTCTAACCATGGTGCACAATAAAAGCTTTTCACAATACAATTGCGTAACTAACACTGTACTTTCTTTTAGATTAACGGTGCCACAATCAACAACGCCAGCATCCTGCTACAGATTGACAACTCCAAACTGGCTGCTGAGGACTTCAGGACCAAGTAAGGACACTATTATGTATTTCAAAAAAATCGTATTATTTCTAAGTTTGGATTTAAATGCCCCATGATAATCCCCCCGTCCTCTAATGAATCAGGTTTGAGCATGAACTGATGATGCGCCAGTCAGTTGAGGCTGACATCGCCAACCTGCGTCGCCTGCTGGACCAGACCACTCTGACCAAGGCCGACCTGGAGATGCAGATCGAGAGTCTGCAAGATGAGCTGGCCTACCTCAAGAAGAACCACGCGGAGGTACCGTTTCTGTAAACCTGAACACGCTTCGAATAGAGGCGAGAGAAGGAGGAAGCCCGTGGTTCATGGGATGTTAATGCCAATATGCAGCAAATTGTCTGACTCCTTTCCCATGACTCCCCAGGAACTGGCCGCCATGCGTTCTCAGATCACTGGAACAGTGAACGT
Source organism: Esox niger (assembly GCA_016801105.1). Classification (NCBI taxonomy): domain Eukaryota; kingdom Metazoa; phylum Chordata; class Actinopteri; order Esociformes; family Esocidae; genus Esox; species Esox niger. Next base: position 82,606 of record JACXGJ010001389.1, on the reverse strand, counting down.
GGAGGTGGATGCCGCGCCCCAACAGGACATGTCCAGGGTGATGGAGGAGATCCGCACTCAGTATGAGGCCATCATCGACAAACACCGCCGTGACCAGGAATTGTGGTTCAACAACAAGGTACCGGTCCCCATGTCAACACCATAGCTAAACTCGCCCAACTGCCGCGCTGTAATCTCATGTAATTACATTGACAAAGTCCAAACTGTAATTAACTGCAATCTCTTTGAAGACAGAGAACTGTAGCTTCACAGGGAGAGGTTAACAGTGTTATTAACATGGCTTGGTTCGTTTGTGTTTCAGTCAGCCGACCTGTCTAAGGAAGTGGCTACCAGCACGGAGATCATCCAAACAACCAAGACAGAGATCAACGACCTGAGACGCACCATGCAGGGCCTGGAGATCGAGCTACAGTCACAGCTCAGCATGGTGAGTTGGAGGGAATCCGTGAAACAGCTTTCGGCCACTTTCTGCAACCATCAACATTTGACTCTCCTTCACCGTCTGTCTCCGTGTCAGTTAGATGGCGAGAGGGAGGGATGTACGGGGGGAGGAATGGTTGGAAGACAGAGAAGAGAGTCGGGGGAGGTCTCGGATAAGGATTGGGTGGGAGGGAGGGTGGAAAGGGTAGATAGGAATGAATGGAAAAATAAAAAAAGAGACAGAGATTATAAATGGAAGGTTACAACCGTTTTTTGCTTTATATGGGCATCTGCACCCTTTAAGCAAAATAGCAGAGCTACAAAAACGACTCTCCGGGCCCAGCAGCTGGGGCTTATCAGAGTTAGGCCATTTATATAAATCCATCTAGCGGCTATTAGGGGGCTACATTCTCTGTGGTTCTAAAGGTCACTTTATGGAAAGCAATGCAGAATCCTTTTCATCACTTAGCGGGTGAAATCGTGTAGTAAAAATATCAATATCATATCCAAAACATGTACCCCAAGGAGCGACCCTGGTGGCACAGACATCTGTGTTAACTTTCAACATTGCATTAGAATTGAGCTATATAATATCATTAGCATTTGCTCATTATAGTCAATTAAATGTATTTTTCTCCAAACAGAAAGGAGCTCTGGAGAACACTCTGAGAGAGACAGACGGCCGCTACGGCGCCATGCTAGCGGGCTTCCAGAACCAGATCAACATGCTGGAAGCAGAGCTTAACAAGGTGCGCCAGAGCATCGAGTCACAGGGCCACGACTACAAGATGCTGCTAGACATCAAGTCTCGTCTGGAGCAGGAGATCGCCACCTACAGAAGCCTCCTGGAAGGAGAGGAGTCGAGGTAGAACCTGCACATTTATAGGAAATATATAGTCTTAATTAGTCAACAAGGCCTAAATGCCTCATTAAAATTATCTGTAATATTGATCTGCAGCAACTTTCCTATTGGATGATTTAGAACGGACATTTTACTCACGCGCATTTTTCCCCTACTTCTTTTCTGCTCTCTTGTTTTGTTCAGGACCGTGGTCTCAGGTAAATATCTATAACGGATACAATACAATAAGATAATTGGTAACTATGGAAGCTTTTAAGCACGTTGTACGCATGTTATAAACACTCTCATTCTCTCCGTGAAGGGGGTTCGAAAACCACAGTCACCTCCACCACAGTGCGCACCAGCTAGACTCCCTGCTCTACCGAGGGACAGAAATCACCGCCCACAAACACCACGCACACTGTTACAAAACCCGGAGAAGAGCTGTCACTTAAGGAGTACTGTGCCACAATGCCTCTCTTGCTGCTAGGGTCTGTCAGACACCTGTCAGCATGCTATCTGCGTGTCATAGAAAGCCTTACGTTCCAGACAGCGGAATTCAGATGAGAAACATAAAAACAATTTGACGGTCAAGTTGTGTCGTGAGTGTACGACCATCCTGTTTTTGACAATAAATGTGTCGGTGAATATGAACCTGTATAATGTGTCTGAGCATTTTTTCCGAATGAAAGTTGACTTCTAAAACTTACTATAAAGTCTGGATTGTTTTTGTCCATTGCCTCACAGTATTTGTTCAGGAGAAATGACGAACACATAATACTCACAGGGTACCACATAACAGTTTGGTTGTCAGGATGTGGGAGACAATGGCTGGAAAACAGAGATGTGGAATATATAACATGGGGTTGATTGGAAGGAAGGCAACAGTCGTTTGTGCCTTATAGCTCTCCGTATTTTGAAACCCCTTGAATAGAGAGAGGATCTGTGTCCGTGAAACGGAGTGTTTGACCATGGGTGTGGTAAAGTTCCTTTTCAAAAGGGAGTGGGTACACGCCCAACCGAACGACCAATCATGTCCCCAAGACACACATGAGTATTTCCATAGAGGGTTACAACACGCAGAGTTTCCTATTCAACAAGTGGCTGTGTTGCCTAGACACGAGTGTAAAAACATTGACTAGGGAGGCAAATACTGACCGGATTAACAAAGAAAGTATTTGTTGATGGTGTTGCTATGTAGCCGATGATTGAGGACCAGTGAACCAGGCATATGGGTGGGAGGGGTCAACAAGCGGTGTGTACTTGTCTCTATGTCAGTATGAACACACGTTTCGATGTTTTTATTTGACAGGAACATACAGAAGGTATAGTCGATGAGATCTGCGGAATATGCTAAGTTCTTTAGTGAAACATTGCGTTGTGTAGCATACTGAGGATGTTGGACCAGAATGTGAGACTGCTGTTTCTGGTTAACCCATCCACCTTCCCCCACTCACACAAACACACACACACACACACACACACACACAAATGATGTAACTGCTGCCTTGATTTAAAACCCTGGCTTGAGTGTGTGGAGTTGTGATACTGCATGGCTTAAATTTAGCAACATTGTTTGTGGTCGTCAATTTAGAGCTATGATTACCTGGCAGAATTCTTTTGATAGTGTAATATCGCTTTTAGATAAGAAATTGTCTTCCTATAAAATGAGCTGTTGCTTTACACAACTTTTGTTTGCATTTTACAGTCAAGGCTGAATATGACAATTAACAGTGTAAACATTGTATGAAATGCTCAACAATTACAAATCCTGCAAATAATTTACACATGCTATTTACATATTTTGATGAGCAAGTGATATTTTTGATAAGCAAGTCAACACAATTAGCCTGAGGTGTATCAGCAAACTATTGATTAGCTTCAGTACCTCAGTGCAGACAATGTAATGAGTGATAATGCTGCCTTCAGTATTAGGTTTCAGAGCATATTAAGGTGAAGGCTAAATTGAAATAATCCCACGCTCGGTAGCCAATAACAATTGTATCAGCGTTGTTGTTAACATTCCTTTCGGCTACTGCTTAAAGTAAACTGTGCAAATTATGTAAGGTATTTTTTTATGGGACATTTTAAAGCTTTTAAAAGGGTATAAACCTTCTAATTTGAAATTTAACTATTAAACATATCACTCAATACGTATAGGAGACTTAAGCCTGTAATGCCATCTAATTTAGTTTAATAATAAGTATCGCAGACAAGAGCATATTTAAAGTCCATCATCACCTCTTGTGACATGATACCTTTGAGTATGCATTACGCAAAGATTAAGAAATCATGAAACAGAGCTTGGAATGTTCCCCCAGGAAACTAGGCTTTCCTGTTTCAGTAATGAGAAGTTCAGCTTTGCATATGAGTTGAACACATTCTTGTCTTCGCCGAACTCTGAAAAATATTCTTAGTTCGGGACTGATACGGGCGAGAGACAGAATATTCTTCATAGGCGGATAATTCCACTGACAGACCCAATGATAGGTTTGTTCCACGGCGGACTGAATTAACAAGGAGCAGAGAAAAACCCTTGACCTCTGTCTAGAGTTTGAGACAGCATGGCATGATTGCCATAAATAACTATCTGTGAAAGTCAAAACAACGACCCGACTGCAAGACCTTGGGGAACCTTCATGGAAATGTGAGACCGTCATAGCCAAGCAGTAGCTGCGTGTGAATTTCCAAGCCGTGGCACAGTCTCTGACTTGGGCCAGTACATAGCTCCATGGGCCCACTGCATTAAAAGGCTCGACACAAATCTGTCACTTCTAGCTCGGTACGATCATAAAAATGTGCTGCAATAACTTTCATAACAATGGAACTGTTGTTGCACCGAAAGGTGTGCAGAACGCAAAGCTGATTAGAACAGAAGTGATGGCTGGTGACGTGTGTGTGATAGGAAACCCACAGGTTGGACAGGTTCTCAGTGTCACACACCCTTTTCTTATCAGCTATAGCAATTTTTCTCAATCGGGGGGCCAGATGATGTATTAATTGCAAAATGACTACAGATTTTGGCCAAACCGTCTTTGGTGTGAGTTCAGACGATGCAAAGCAATGCAACATATCAGTGCAGTGCACAGACCTTTCAGGGCATGTGCTGTAGGGGAAAAAATGGGCGTGGTGTTTGGACGATGCGTCAGGGTTAAGCGGGTAAAAGGTCTGGCATTTGTCATTGACAGAAAATTTATCACTGTAACACCACAGTAATGTTGTTAATCTTTGGTAGTTAGCTAGCTAAAAAAACCCACTTAATGTAAACTCCTCTGGATGGCTTTAGATGTGGTTTCAGGGAATCTTCTGAAATGACAAGTGATCTAACTGCCATAAAAAATATTTGTGTTTATAATGGTGCTGGAATAGTGGAGGTAGGTCTTCGCATTCTTCTGTCTTTGTAATGACTCAAATGTGTGAAGGAACTTGTTCAATCGCTGTGTGTGTCTGAAACTGCACATACTTGGGCTATTATCAATAACAGCTATAGATGTTTTAATATGAATAAACCTGAATAACGGCTTATAGAGGCTGAAATATGTATTGGCTTCTCCAGGGATTTTACCCAACCACTGCCAGTGGCGACGACCACAGCTTACACTTATTTTGGTAGCCCTTGTTAAAATTGTACACACCCGGTGAAAGGTATCATGGGAGACATATTATGATAACCGCAATAAAAGACAGCAGAGTAGTGGTGACACTAGGGTCAATAGCGGAAATATTTATGGTTTATATCTAACAAGGTCATAAAAACATGGAACCCTATCTGCAATGGAAAATCAAAGAAAAAAAGGTCTGCTAAATGTTAAGATGATGGAGGCCTTTGTATTTGTTGCGGGCAGTGTAACAATGCATACCAGGATATGTATTTCCTTTTTTATACGTACGTTGGCCTCTTTTTGGACAATTTCATCACAGGTTTGGCACAGTCATGCATGCAACAGAATGGAAGAAAATGTGTCTGAAACACTGTTCTTTGTGTGTGTTTTACACATTGGCATTTCACTTGTCTTCATGTTTCCATAATGCTGCATTTCCAACAGCTTCACAATGCAACAGTGCTACTTGATGAAACATAATGTTCGACCTTGATCAACACAGGCATATACAGTTGCTTCAACAGTGAGGTCACCACACCGTTAAACAGCACTACACCCTGGCAGGGACTCTACATCACGTTGTTCCAACCAAGCTGGCAACTGCAAGTGAATCATTTCTACCAACCTTTAAATGTTTGTGTAAAGTTAAGTTGTGAGCAACCAGTGGAGCTTTAACAAACTAGCTACAGTTATTTAGAAGCTCATGTCATTCTGGCACGTATACAGTATTAAATCACTGCGTCGTCAGGCTGACTGACAACCTCACTTTATTGAATAATGATTTTTGTGTACTGTGGGGGTGCCATGCTGACATCTAGTGTATGATTTTCATTATTTCAACAGGAGCATAGTGTGTGAGCTCATGCACATCCCTTAAAGGTGTTATACCAAAGTGGATGGCGTCCCCTAGTGGAAAGATACAGCACTACATTATACACGGCGCAAAAGAATAAGGGAACACCTAAATCGCCTAAATCCAATCTCGATGAATGAAATATATTTCAGATCAAAATCTTTACAGTACATTGTGTAATGTGTTGAGAACGAAATGACATAATAGCGGTCAATGGAAATCGCCAACCGATTGAGGGCTGGATTCAAACTCTTATTAAAGTAAATTAAAGTAAACATTTGAAATCACAGGCTGTTCCTACTCATAATATGACTCAGTCGTGTGTATGGCCCTGGGCAGGCTCCTGATGAGACTGAGGATGGTGTTCTGCTGGATCTCCTCCCAGGCTTGTACCAGGACATTAGTGAAAGTCTGTGGCGCTACTGGAGAAGAATCAGTCAGGAAGGAGAGAGCGATTGTCTGTGGCCACCACCAGCAAAACCGGTCCCTTCTGCTTGCAAACTGGACAGATTGATGTCCCTGAAGTTTAATTGACATGGTGATATGCTGTGATGATTACATGTTCCCTTCAGTATTTTGAGCAGTATAGTATGGACAGTGATATTAAATAAAGTCATGCCACATTTTTTTAACCATGATGGCCTGCTCTGGTCTATTTATTGCAACAGAGAGCAGAGACAAAGGAAACATCTCACCTGTTACATTTGTCTGGTTGGAGCCAATGAGCTGAAAAGGAAGTAGACCCAGCCTCCAAGGTGGTTGTCCATTCTACTGAGTATGAATACCAATTGAACTCCTCTGCACTAGGCACCTGCTCAGAGGGCCCTCCGTAGCCATGTTGCTAATGAAACGTCCACAGCTGTCCAGTAGTTTAACAAACGCATCAACTTTCAATTACTCAAGCATGGAATTCAAATTTACAAACTGCTTCAGAAGGAAAGATCCTCATTAACAATGTGCCCCCACTCCTGGAATGTTCTACACGATGATCTTAGAGAGAAGGACTGTGTGTCCATAGCAAAGTTTGGACACAGTTTGACTGCCCACTTTCCAGTGAAATGGATTTGCTGTTTATAAATATGTACATGTTTTATGCTCTTTATACATGTTATACGTTTTTTTAAATGTACTTTAATTTTTATTGTTTAATACTGTAATACGGGGCACCCCCGTTGTCTCAGTTATTTTTCAATTTAGAAAGTATTTTGGTGTTTAGAGTACCAGACAAAAGTTTGGACCTTTGACTGGTACTGGTCAAGTCTCAAAATCAGACATGAACAAATGTCCATGTCATATCCAGCATGTCTATCCATTAGTTTGTGGATACAATCTGAATGCTTAAAAATGATGTGATGCCTTGCAGGATTCTACCCAGCACATGGAGAGTGCACAGTTACTGCTCCCTGAAAGGGGCCTTACACCCAACACCCTGGATTCAGTTCCACAGCTCTGGGACAACTGGTCAAATGGTAGAGGAGCGTGTGAACCTGCAAATACAGGGCCAGGGTGGACCAGAGGGAGGAGGCAGCCATTGGAGATTTAGCATTAATGTACTCATTGACATAAATGTCATTTCTATAGTGCAGTATGTGAGGTGTTTTGGTTCTATACCTCAGCACGTAGAAATTTGAAGAATGACAGATAGTTTAAAGTGCACACTGTCAGCCTTTATAATATCTGTAAAATACATATTACAGCCATATTCATACACAGCTCCCTGCCCTTTAAAGACCCAAACTGGAAAAATTAACATAATCCAAATTGAGATGTGATTATTTAGTACTTGGTTGCAAGTCCTTTGCATTCAATGACTGTCTTGAGGTTTGTAAGCTTTAGACCTCACCAGACATTGGGTATCGTCCCTCGCTGAGGCTCTGCCAGGCCTCTTCGGTTCCTGTTTGTATTGGGGCATTTTGCCTTCTTGTCGTCAGCAAGTGCAAGTTAATGGAATTCAGATTAATTGTCTTGGCCAGTGAACAACATTCCACTTTTTGGCCATGAGGAACTCGTTGGTTACTTTAGCATTATGTTTGGGCATGAGGAACTCGTTAGTTACTTTAGCATTTTGTTTGGCCATGAGGAACTTGTTGGTTTATTTTGCATTGTGTTTGGGGTTGATGCCCTGCTGCAAGGAGAATTGTTGTTCAATGATTTTTGGATCATGTGATTGTATTCGGGCAAAAAGATTTCAGTATACTCCAGAAATCATCCCAATGCTGCCGTTAGCAGTTACATCATCAGTGAAGACAAGTTAGTCCTGATGCCCGCAAATTATGTACAATCTCCTTGATATACAAATTTTTTGAGAGCGAGCGAGTGTTAAGGGCAGAATCACGTATCGCTGACTGCATGCTTGGCAAAGTATGTACTTTTTAGTTAATATTAGAGTATTATGCCAGTATATAGAAAAAGACACATATTACCTCCCTGAAATGAGTTTCGGCAGGTTGTGATGTCTGCCACTTGCACACACATATTCTTAATGCTTCCAGATTTGTACATTTCCTGTTCTCCCCTATTTGCTTTCATTGCTCATTTAGTATTGCCATTTTGCACTGTATTTGTATTCATTGCACATCTACAGTGCCTTGCAAAAGTATTCACCCCCCTAGGCATTTTTTGTGTTTTGTTGCCTCACCACCTGGAATTAACATTGATTATTTGAGGAAAACCTGGAATTAACTAATCATTGTTTGATTGTTTACATGTTTCCCCTTAAACCATTCAAGTGTTGTTTAACAGTGTGTTTGGGGTCATTGTCCGGCTGGAAGGTGAACCTCCGTCCTAGCCTCAAATCACGCACAGAGTGGTACAAATTTTGTGCAAGAATATCCCTGTATTTAGCGCCATCCATCTTTCCCTCAACTCTGACCAGTTTCCCATTCCCGGCTGCTGAAAAACATCTCCACAGCATGATGCTGCCACCACCATGTTTGATTGTGAGGATGGTGTTCTTTGGGTGATGTGATGTGTTGGGTTTGCACCAGACATAGCGTTTTGTTACATTTTAGTATCTGGGTAAAGCACATGAGTGCCGGCGCTTCTCGAAAATGTTACATTTTCGTCTCAGCAGACCACAGCACCTTCCTCCATACATTTTGGGAGTCTCTTACATGCCTTTTTGCAAACTCAGAACGTTCCATTTATTTTTTTGTTGAAAGCTTTCTTCTGGCCACTCTACAATAAAGCCCAACTCTATGGAGCATACAGCTTATTGTCATCCTATGTACAGATACTCCAGTCTCTGCTGTGGAACTCTGCTGTTCATCCAGGGTTACCTTAGGTCTCTGTGCTGCCTCTCTGATTAATGCCCTCCTTGCTTGGTCTGTGGGTTTTGGTGGGCGGCCGTCTCTTGGGAGGTGTGCCACGTTCGTTCCATTTGGTTATGATAGATTTTATGGTGCTCCTGGGGATCATCAAAGATTTGGATTATTTTTATAACCCAACCCTGACTTGAACTTCTCAACAACATTGTCCCTTACTTGTTTGGAGAGTTCCCTGGTGTTCATGGCAGTGTTTGGGTAGTGATGCCTCTTGCTTATGTGTTGCAGCCTCTGTGGCCTTTTCAAAAAGGTGTGTATATGTACTGACAGATCATGAGACACTTAGATTGCACACAGGTGGACATCATTTCACTAAGTATGTGCCTTTTGAAGGTAATTGGTGGCACCCAAGCTTTTTATGGGCTTCATAACATAGTTTTCTGTATATATTTTTCTTACTTCACTTCTCCAACCTAGACTATTGTGTTCTGATCCATCATATACAATTCAGATTAAAATTTGAAATAAACATTCAAATAAAGGCTGTAATGTAACAAAATTGGTAAAAAGCCAAGGAGGTGTATACTTCTGCAAGGCACTGTATATATTCCACATATAACATACACTTTACTGAATACTTGTACATTTCCTTTCCTGTTCTATTTCCACTTCTGGTTAGATAGTAACTGAATTTCATTGTACTGAACTCGTACTGTTCTACTAGCTAATCAGCATGTTTTTAAATAATTGTTGTCCATCTTTCTAACTAACTTCCAGTATGCCAGCATTCCATTAAAACATTCCGTTCATTGTAGCCCATTCACAGCCATACCCTAGCCATTCCGTTCAGTGTAGCCCATTCACAGCCATACCCTGGCCATTCCGTTCATTGTAGCCCATTCACAGCCATACCCTAGCCATTCCGTTCAGTGTAGCCCATTCACAGCCATACCCTGGCCATTCCGTTCATTGTAGCCCATTCACAGCCATACCCTAGCCATTCCGTTCATTGTAGCCCATTCACAGCCATACCCTGGCCATTCCGTTCATTGTAGCCCATTCACAGCCATACCCTAGCCATTCCGTTCATTGTAGCCCATTCACAGCCATACCCTGGCCATTCCGTTCAGTGTAGCCCATTCACAGCCATACCCTGGCCATTCCGTTCAGTGTAGCCCATTCACAGCCATACCCTGGCCATTCCGTTCAGTGTAGCCCATTCACAGCCATACCCTGGCCATTCCATTCATTGTGGCCCATTCACAGCCATGCCCTAGCTGAAATAAGTATAAAAGGATCTAGAACATAATATTATTCATAGTATTCATGTTCTCAATCATTCATTGTGTAATACAGCAGCAAGGAGAACCACCCTGTCCTACGATTTGTCCATATCGTACATCCATACCACAACTCTTTGTTCTGCTCTATTAGACCATCTCACCCCTATGGTAGGACAGCTCCCATTCAGCTCTGTCAAATCTCTTCCCCAACCTGACACTGAAACTGGAACAGAAATTCTTGCCCATTTTAACAATATCTGAAAACCTACCTTTTTAAAGAGCGTTAAATATGAATCTATTACAGGCAAGCACGCTTAGTCCCCACCCGTACTTCACGCTTGCCAACTTATTTGTGGCCAGGCACAACTCCAAAATCATCATTATTAAGATTGTTGACTGCATGTCGTTGAAGGCCTGATGACTATGAAGTGTACTGAGGACAATTACAATGACAACCTGGCCAAAAGCATTCAATTGCAAGATGCCAAAAGAACATAATATTAAAAATGAATTTAAATAAAAAAATGCTGTATCCAAGGTCACAGTCAATGTATATCTAATGACACTTAATAATGTTAGATACCATAAAGTATATACAGTAAACAGACGCTTTCATTAGATATCAATTCATTTATTTTGTTGTTAAGAGTTTGTGATGACAGTGTCAAGCCTAATGGATTTGGGCATTTCATTCCAGTCAATGGTGGCGTACTACTGACAATAGTGTGTCAACGAATTACATAAAATGTTCTCAAAAGCAATTTTTGAGGGGGACACTAAAAGTAGTGCTGTAATACTGTTTTAGTTTGCACCATTCTTTTGCTTGCTACTGTAGCTCTGCAAATTCAGCTATTGTGTGTGAACCCTAAAGAACCGACATAAAACACATTTACTGGATTATCCCATGTTAGCTACATGCATTTCAGACGGTAGACACGAACACTGTCACCTTGCCAGCTAAGGAACAAAACATACACTGCACAAGCATCTCTCATTGACTTGAATTCAAACAGCTGCAAAAGCTGGTTGATGTTACTGTAGCTTGCTAGCAGATATCAGCTAACTGCTAGCTAACATAAAAAGTGACCTGATATTCACCGCAAAGAAAATGAAGGCTGGTGAAGGTTAGAAATGTTCTACTCAAATGAACTATTAAGTGTCCATAATAAGCAGAAGTGCTTTCATTGCATCTTATTACTATTATTGAAATTACTTAGTTATGTTTACATTTATATATATTTATATAAATCTATTCATAGATCTCCCCAGGATGAAGGTGTCATGTGCCACTGTCCCCACCAGGATTTCCGCCTGTGCTATTTAGATGCAATCTGATATATTGCCAACCGAAGTAGAATTTAAGTTCAGTAAATAAATTTAAATGAATTATTTTTTTTTTTGCTGCCCAAATTTCATTACAGAAGTCATTTTTGTATTGAATATTAAGTTTCTAAAAATGTAATGTCATGTGTCCATTGGTTCCAAACACTGGTATTTTACCCTAAAGTCCAGATATTTTTCTGTTTCCACTGACAGGCCAGGGCCAGTTGGCCACTAGGCCAAGGGCCGAGAAGCGCCGGCACTCATGTGCTTTACCCCGATACCAGGGCTACAGCCAGTGATTTATGATAATGTTGGCTCCAGAACTTTCTGGACTTAGGGCGAGGTTTACAGATTGACGCATTACGGGCAGTGAAAACGCGGCATGTTGTTCTAGACTCGATGGAAAGAGTTGGACTGACCGAAGTTGATATGACACATTTTACTCAATAGAAAAACAGAGCACTGAGACTGAGACATAGACTGCAGAACCTCTAACAACACAAAATTACCTCAGAATTCTCCCAAATCCTTCTATTAAAGGTAGATCGTTTTGACAAAATACTTATTAAACCGGTTTAGTTGCAATGTCACAAGTGTACATGAAGGAGCCGGTCGCAGAAGTTTCAGGAAGAAATTTGTTTTATTACTTAATTTCAAACACTGTATTGTAAACAATCTAAACATGGTTTTAGCGTTTAGATTATTACCAGAAAAATATCACCTTTTATTTTTCGCAACCAGAAAAGCAGAAAGCCTTGATAAGTTTATGCCTCCCTCCCCACGTGAGTCCCTCCTTAAGTCCTTGGTACCAAATGTATAGTGGAAACAGAAAAGTCTGGAGCCAACATTAGCATACATCACTGGTGGAAATGCAGCATATATAGCCAGCAGATAGAGCCAAAGACCCAACCAACCGAGCACATTTTATCCTAGGGCAACGCACCTGCAGGTCATTGTTTAATCTATTAATCTCTAGAACATTGGGATAATCTCACCAGGAGGAGAGACAGGAAAATTGGACAGCCTCAAATTCAGGCAAAATAAGTGTGAAAATCTTTTATGGGTTAGGGTTATTATGTTGCTGACCATATAAAACTACACTTTAGCATCCCTACTATATATTTGGCTGTGTTTTTAAAAGAAAGCACCAGTAATAACCATAATTCTACAACAATACTAAATTATTTACTGGCTAATGTCATTTTAGTTATTAAAAATCTGCTAAAATCCAAGAAGTATTGTGTTTGAAAATATATCCTGTCTTATAATAACAGTATAATTTCATTCATTTTAGTCCTCGCATAAGCTGTAAAAAAAAACATGTTTTTTTACAGCTTTACAGCTTTTCTGGCAGCACAGATGCCAGAAAGATATTGGAATCAGCATGCAGCTGCATGCTTCAAAGAGAACATACAGTACAACTAAAATGCAGGATGCATTGACATACAACCAAAATGCAGGATCTTTATTGTGTAACTCCAGGAAACAGGCAGAGCACACCTTTGGCACACAGTTGTCCATAGCAGATCACACTAAACAGCATAGCCATCATGGCGATTGTTGGCACACAAACAAACCCACTCTCGCTTCTCCAAACAATTCCCAAAGGCCACACTGGACATAAAGAAAAGGCTGTCCAAAAAAAGGACAGTAAAGAAAAAAAGAAAAGTGTATCGTCAAGAAATTGTTTTTTTAACGGGGACAATATTAAATGTCTATTTTAGTTTTTTTAGCAGTGTCTCACAATTTTTCTGAAACACAGAATTCAACATGAAATACCAAGGCAAATTACTGTAAAATCACATATTTTTTCACTGTGTGTGGCACAAACCACTCTTGACTCTGTGGCCCTGCATGAAACCAACTCCATCATTCAATTTGCATCGGACACCAATGTTGTATGCATGTAACCAACAATGATAAGTCAGCCTACAGATAAGGATCTAAGCAAATGAGCATTGTTGTGCCACGACAACAACCTCACCCCTAAATGACAGATGCGGAAAAGACTCAACAGTGTTTACTTTCTCTGTGTCTACATAATTGAGGACTTGTCTTGATCCATCAATGCCAACAGTGTTGTCAAGAGGGCACACAACACACCCAAATTAAAATGCATATATCTCAACCATACATTTACATAATTCTGCAAATGCTCTCTACCAATGCCTACATTTACATAACCCTCTCCCTCCATATGGAAAGTACACACCTGGTGCCATGTTCTTACCACGTTAGATGCATGGAACATATGCCAGGCCCTTCACATTTTTTACTTCAGGTGATAATAATAATAATACATTATATTTATGTAGCGCTTTTCAGGGACTTAAAGACGATATACAAAAGTGACATGGAACAGAAAAAAACAGAAGCAAAATAAATTCTATGAGAAAACAACAAAGATTGAGACTGTGGGATCTGGCATAGCTATGTGAAGACAATTTTGAACAGATGAGTCTTGAGGTGTTGCTCGAAGATGGGGATAGTCTCAGAGTCATGGATGGTTTTGGAGAGCGAGAGAGATCCAGAGACAAGCATCAACCCTTGAGAGTGCCCTATCACCAAAGCCTTTGAGTGTGGACTTGGGGATTATAAGGTGGCCTGCAGTACTGGAATGGAGTGTGTGTGTTGGTGTATATGGATGGAGAAGGTCGGAGAAGTAGTCAGGGGCGATATTGTTTAGGGATTTATATGTCAATAGGAGGATCTTGTAGTTGTCCTTCGTCCATGCTTTTATTGCAGTCAGACAGGATTCAAAATGGGTCAGAGGTGGGTTGGGGAGAGACTTGGTGGCAAGATAAATTTGTGTATCGGCATAGCATAGCAGTGGAAATTTAGGTTGAAGTGGCGGGGGATTTGATCAAGGGGAAGGACGTAGATGATTAAGAGTAGGGGACCCAATACTGAGCCCTGGGGGACACCTTTAGTGACTGTAGCTGAGTCGGAATTTAGGCCTTTGAGTGAGATGAAATGGGTTTGGTTAGTGAGATAGGAATTGAGTCGGGTGAGTGCAATTCCCTCAACACCCAGCCCCTCGAGCCTGGTGAGCAGAATCTGGTGATTTACGGTGTCAAAGGCAGCACTCAGGTTGTGGAGAATCAGGATGTTAAGTGAACCGGCATCAGCAGAGAAGAGAAGGTAATTGATTACTTTGAGGAGTGCAGTTTCTGTGCTATGGATTGGCTGGAAACCAGACTGAAGAGGCTTGTATACGTTATTTTTAAGGAGGTAGGCTTGGTGCTGTGAGGCAACAAGTCCAGGTTTCTTTAGGATGGGTTGACAGCAGCAGCTCTGTAGGAAGAGAGGAAAATACCATTGGTGAGGGAGAGGTTGACTATGCTTGTGATGTGAGGCTTTAAGTAAGACTGTGGGAAGAGGGTCGAGAGAGCAGGTAGTATTTTTGGATGTCGTTATAAGTTTTGTGATGTAAGGGGAATCAACCGGACTGAATGAGGAGAAGTGAAAGTCCTGGCAAGCAGGTGGACAGATATGAAGGTTAACGGTAGGGGGTCGGTGGTAGATTTATTAGATAGTCAGGAATTCATTATTGTTTTTATATCTTTAAAAAACTGCGAAAAAGAGTTGGCCAGTTTGTTGGAGGGGCTAGAGAGTGAGTCATTCCAGATGCTGAGCAACATTGTTGTAGCCATGCCGTCCTAAATGCCCTGACTGAGTCAAGCGTACAATGAATAACCTGTTTTAACAGAAAATGTCATTCAGCATCTGTGCAGAGTTTTGTTTACACTGGGCCAACAATGGTGTTTAATGATGCCAACACCACGTTTATTTCAGCTCCTTGACAAAATCAGGAAATAGATGCAGGGCACATCTTGACACCACCGGTACTGAAGGGAGGTAACTGTCACTGAACTTTTTCGGCAGTGAGGGCTTGGGACTGCGAGTCCACATTAGGATGTTGAGTGGCAGTTAGCTTCTCTGCCTTCAACAAGCTCCCTGAGCCTGCTAAAAACACCACCTCATCAGCAGCGTATCGGTACTGTAACTGATATTGTTGGCCAAGCTAAACTGAAAATGATGCAGTACCAAAATATTTCCCATATCAGCAATCCCAAATAGGGTGAATCTTTCCTCTAAGTTGCAACCAAACTTCCAGTACGGCAATTTTTGTTCTGGGTCAAGGAAGCATGAATTGTTCTGCTTGGTGCATTTAAGAGCAAATAAACAACACCTTGAAAGGTGAGCTTATGGTGAGTCCAAAGTGTTTCTTGGCCTTTTTAATTATTTTTATTATGTTCCTGGATGTGCAGCAAAACGTGTAGTGACCCACAAAAAGGACCTGGCTATTGTCCAGCATCATATATCACCATATGAATCCAGGATTTTACAAAAGGATTGTCTTGGGCAGGTTGCAAATTAGTTTCAATCTACTGTGGGTCTCAGCCATCAGCAAAGGAGAGTTATCCTTCACCATCTCTCTCATTGTTTTTAAAATATTTTATTTCATATGTTATGCTGATATGAACACATTTCAACTGAAATTTGAGTGTCTAGATAATGAAAAAGTTACTTCCTAACTTTTAGCAAACTGATTGAGATTATACTACTCTATTCTGATCTACTGATGGGGCTATTATCGTTCTGTCAAATAGAGCAAACAGGTCTGTCTCAAACAGTTGTGGTTAACCTGGGTGAATGATGTATCTTCTGTAGAGATTTGACATTTATTGTATGGGAAAGGTGATGGCGTTTCAAAAAGCATTTGAAACAATGTCAAAGTCAATCCCACTGGAACTACACATACAGTAACTCTCAACTGCATTCACCCCCATTAACCTTTTCATTGTGTCACAACATGTGTGACAACATGGAAACATTTACAAAGTTTTGACAATGATCAATACAAAAAAATCCAGAATGTAGAAGTTAAGAATAAAATATGCAAACTACTATAAATTAATTACACATGCAAAACAGAAAATAAAAGTTTCCATGAGCATTCACCCCCTTTAGTCAATATTTGGTTGAGGCACATGTGGCAGAAATTACAGCCATGAGTCTATTTGAATAAGTCTCTACAAGCTTGGCACATCTTGACTGGGAATTTTTTGCCTGTTCCTCTCTGATGAATTGCCCATTCTCCGTCAAGTTGGATGGGGACTTCTTGGTGAACGGCAATTTAGAACTCTTTCCACATATTCTGAGATTTGTCCCAAAGCCACTTCAATGTTGTTTTAGCTTTAGGATTTGGATTATTGCTCATAAAGATTAATCTTCACTGCAGTCTGAGGTCCTGCAAGCACTGGATCAGATTTTCTCCAAGGGCCACTCTATTTTGTTCCCGTCAACCTTCCTTCAATCTTTAGTCTTCCAGTCTCTGTTGCTGAGAAGCATCCCCATAGCATGATGCTGCCACCACCATGCTAAATGGTAGGGATGGTGTTCTCAGGATAATGTGCAGCGTTAAACGTTTGCTAAATATACAGCTTAAAAATGCTCTACTTGCCTTCTGGCAAACTCTTTCCAAGATTTTATCTGAGCTACGGTATGTTTTTTCTTACGACGTTAAAGGCCACTTTCATAAAGCACCTGGACTATTGTAGGAGTTTACACAATGTATCCTAGCCCAGCCATGGAAGACTGTGACTTGTCTAGAGTAGCTATAGGCCTGTTAGTTCACCCTGACAAGTGCTTGTCTCCCCAGGATATTCCGTTATCGAGAATGGGCCATTCTAGACAAATTCATAGAGCCACAAAAACACTTTATGTCCATAAAATTACTAGCAACACATTTTCTAAAAGGACCCATAATGTTCACTGTGATGTTTTTCTGCCATTCTGAATTGTCTGAAAAAACCCTCATAGCTAACATGAAATGTTTATATTCAAAAGAAATACTCGATCAAATCTGGTGCTAAAACATTTTATTTTGTATTTTGGGACAACTCAACCAACATCATGTGAGAGTTTAATTGACAACAAATTTTAAGGCATGTTTGTTTTTTCAATTGAAATTTAAAATATGGATAATGTGTACAGTTTATATTAACAACACACACGCTATATATAAATATATACACACAGTAATGTGCAAAAATTTTAGGCATCTGAAAATCAAACTAAAGCCAATTTCATTGGGTAGTAAGTGTTTATTTGTAAAACTAAATCTATATAAATACATATGTATATGTATTTTTTTTAGATAGAACCATGAGGAGCTGGGTATTGAAAATTACATTATTTGTCAATTTTCTAATATTACAAATGAATCCTTAAATGCATCCAGATTTATATTTAAAAGGTTTTTTCTTTCCAAGGGAGAGGACAATCACTTTTAGCTGCAGGCTGAATGAGAAATTTTCGGGAAATGGGGTGGGTTTGGATGGGTGGTGACTGTATTTCTACAGAGTTGCTGGATCCACCTCTTCTGTTCGGGAAACCAGCTTTCCATCGATCAGCTCCTCAATCACCATCCTCACTCTCTTTGTCTTAACTGGCTCCGCTGCATAGATAGTACAAATACCCATATAATTCCATCAGTGCTTTTCAGAAACAGAATTCAAACATTATGGAATTTGACATGATAGAAAATGTTTTTCACTTACGTTTTTTGACCTCAACTACTTCAACCTTCTGGGTAACAACGGTTTTACTACAGAATAAAAGATGTGAGGTGTGAGTACACTATACCGATCTCTTTACTCTGTTCCACTTTTATTTACTTGATGAAGATCTGTTCATTGCAGTTTAGATAATTAACATTATTCCTTTAACATCTTTTCGCACTCATTGTAATTTTTACCATTATTCTACAACCAATTCTAAATGTTTTAGATCCTAATTGCCTAAAGTTATGTGTTAGCATTGGCTTCGGTATGCAAAAAAATGTACATCTCTTCTTACCCAACATCCTCTCCATCCAGCAGCCTCCTGTACTCGGCGATCTCCATCTCCAGACGTGTTTTGATGTCCAGCAGCATGCGATACTCACTGGCCTGCCTCTCAATGTCTGCCTTCATGCGTCCCAGTTCCTCCTCTAGGCCATTGACAATGCCCTGGAGCTGGCTGAGCTGCATGCTGTAGCGGGACTCAGTCTCAGACAACTGTCCCTCCAGGGCCGCTTTCTATTGTGGCAGAGGGAGGAAGAGGAAGGATCAAATGACTTCAGGTGATTCAATGAGTACTATTGAAAAAGGATGATCTGAACTTCCCACAGATATATCTATCAATAAAACCCTCTATCTACATCAATCTATTAATCCATCCGTCTATTTATCTGTCTTTCTATAAGCTTCTGTTGCACAGTACTGTTTAACTGAATGTGGAACCATGTAGATACTATATTATTCAGAGTGATTTGTCTACTAATTTAACTCTCGCTAGACATTGCACCTTAGTCTAGCTCCAACTCAAACATCTGTTTGCAATTGTGAGATGGAGACAGCATAGGAGATTTATGATTGAGGGGATGTTTTGTCTCTTACCAAGCTTTGCTGGGATTGCAGCTCGATCTGCAAGGCCTGCAGTTGCCTCTTCAGGTCGTTTATTTCTGTGCGGGATGTCTGGAGGGTCTCTGTGCTGGTAGTTACCACCTTGTTTAGTTCATCAAACTGTTTTGGAGAGAAGGGACAATGTAAAGGATGTGGAACATCATTGCATGAACTGCCATCGCTGTTGATGAGCAGAAAAGTCTGGGCTTCGGTGTCTTATCACCTTGTCCTTGTACCAGGCCTCCATTTCCCGGCGGTTCTTCTCAGCTATGCCCTCGTACTGAGTCCGGATCTCCTCCATTAGTTTGGCCATGTCCTGCTGAGGTGCTGCATTCATTGTCACGTCGACTGAGCTGGAGCTCATATTGGCCCGCATGGCTGCCAAGTCCTATACGGAGAACAGAGGGATAACAAAGGTCAGCTAGGGTCTTGAAAGAAATAATTCTGCACAATTGTATAGGGATAAGGAATCAGACTGTGTCACAGACAGGTGAGATGAAATGGTGAACTCTGCTTCGTCCGAATTCTTCAACATAAAGTGCTTGTGTTCCATTAACTTTCACCTTCTTTCACAAACTGGTAACAGTGTACATTGCGTAGTCTGTTGTGGTCAACTTAACTGACATCCTGTACAAAAGGACTAACGTCTGCACCATCCACGAGGACTGTAAAAATACTCAAGGTAATTGAGCAGGAAATAGGATTCCGCAACATGTGTTCCCACATGTGGTTTTAAAGACAATGCCACATCGCTGCAGGCCTTGTGTTACAGTGGCTTGCCACACAGAGACAGCGCCAAAATTCCAAACAGACTCTAAGTTCTGTTGCTTGAATTATCACCGATACAGCAAGCCTTCCTTTTGACAGGGTTGTGCGCCAAAAGATAAAAGACACATTTCAAGATAGTTGAAGGTACTTTTGGAAATTAGGGCAAATCCCACAATATTGCCCTGAGGAACACCCACCTCCTCGTGGTTCTTTTTGAGGTATACAAGCTCCTCCTTTAGCCCCTCAATCTGCATCTCCAAGTCTGACCGGCTCATGGTCAGATCATCCAGAACCTTTCTTAGTCCTGCAATGTCTGACTCCACAGACTGACGCATCATCAGCTCATTCTCAAACCTTTTCAGAGGGAAAAGGACACAGGGCATGTAAGTTCACCAGCATTATGGACAGGTGCCACCAATAGCAAACATGACAAATGGCTCAAAACCAGTCAGACAAGTTTTATTTGAGTAGGGTCGACATCCTATGATGTTTTCACATATAGCCTATTGGTCAAGAGCGTAGGACCAGTAAATAAAAGGTTGCTGGTTCTGATTCACTTAGCCAACAAGGTTAAAAAAAGTATGTGATTGCACCCAAGTGGATCAGAACCAGTCAGACAACTTTTATTTGAGTAGGGTCGACATTCTATGATGTTTTAGCATATAGCCTATTGGTCAAGAGCGTAGGACTAGTAAATAAAAGGTTGCTGGTTCTGATCCACTTAGCCGACAAGGTTCAAAAAAGTATGTGGTTGCACCCTTGAGCTAGTTATTGTAACCTTACTACTGTAATTCACTCTGGATGAAATTAAGTGATGAATAAATTTAAAATGGAAATGCTTCAAGTTGTTCAGTAGTGTGACCATGTAATGCTCATGTGTGGTCTTCAAAGGATCTGACATCCAGTGCGCCAACATTTGTCAATCGTCTTCATCAGAGGCATTGCTACGATCACAATACATGCAGGGCTTAGCTCCAACCCACAAGTGAAGAAAAAACAACTGTATTACCATCGCCACCAGAATCAAATGCCAACAATGACAAGCCCAGTAACCGTCTCTTTCTCTCCGCCCACAAAATGTGCACATGCCAGTTAGTGTGAAGTAGAGATGCATTAATGACACAGAGGTCCCAAAACATTAGCATTTTTTAATCAACAATATCATATAATTTTTAGGGCGTTTAGGGATCGGAATTTCAGATTAATAGATTAGCGGTAATATTTTTATGATTCAAAAAGAAAATATATATATAAATCATTTGAGATCTGGGGTTATTCATTAAATCCCGGGCCTAATGACATCCATGGTTTTAATTGTAATTTAGATATCCTACTAACATGCAATGGTATAATGTGTTTTTACTTCACGAATCCTAAACTTCATTACTATTCCAAGGTGATTTCCCCAGTTTTTGTTTTCCTAGTTATAGACCCCTTCTACTCACTTGAGTTTGAAGTCCTCTGCTGCAAGTTTGGAATTGTCTATCTGCAGGATGATGTTGGCGTTGTTTAGTGTGGCAGCACTGATCTAAAAGAATAAAGCAGATTGGTATTTTTAATGTAACATAAGAGGGACAGACACACAACCAAAAGCTAATCAAAATAGTTATGTATGGAAGAATAAAAGGATACATGAACCGCATCGTTTTGAATTTTAATAGGGCAGTAAATCGGATGAGGTGACAGTTTCCTTGTTAAGCCCTGAATACATATTTCTCTCAATAAAAAAAAGAAACAATAAATGTAAAATAACATGTAAACCATGTTCGTATTTTCAGCTAATATGATATCTCCAGGCTATAAAAGTCCAAATTACAAACGTGCATCCTAAGGGAGTACTGAATCTAACTGATTCATGAAACAATCAATGAACTTCAGGGTTTTATGCATTCTTTGCCTGCTTTTTTTCTCTTTGACAGAAGAAATGCTTTGCTTCTATAAACGTTATTTCGTGCGTATTTCCTCTTCCAAACTAATATGAACTCAATTGTCAGTTGAGGAAAGAAAATATTACTATTTCAAACTTAATTTGTAATACCCATAGATTTTCACCTTATTCTGAAGATCAGCAATTGTAACCATATATTTGCTGTAGTCCCTGTTGACCGGTGTCTTCGTGTCGCGCCACTCACGGATTTTACGCTCGAGCTCTGCATTCGCGTTCTCCAGAGAGCGCACCTTGTCCAGGTAGGCGGCCAAACGATCGTTAAGATTCTGCATGGTGGCTTTCCCATTGGCCGGTGCTCCGTCATCATAGCTGCCATTGTCTCCTCCAAGAGCACTGGCCAGGTCAAAACCACTTTTTGTGCCCGAAGCATAAGATACTCCGATACTCTGTCCCCCTGCATAGACGCTTGATGACCGTGATGCGATGCGGCTCTGATACCCTCCTCCAAGAGAAATGGAAGACGATCCTCCATAGCTGCGAAGTGATAACCCACTCATGGCGACGTTATGATGATGGCTATGTAGAGCAGACACAATCCGTGGTACTTTGAAGGTTGGTGGTGGACCCGGTCAGTGTAGCAGAATATATACCTCCTGGGACTTGGGAGCGGCTGGAGGGTGTATAGAGATAATTATTTAAGTGAATAGAACTCATTACGCATCCAACAGGTGTGTCCTTTGTCAACTCTCACACATTTAATATGGAAGCGTTTAGGTGTGGTGCGCGTTAGATTTGGCACGCATGACATTAGGAGACAACTGTCGTGGCATGTTAAACCTCAGGTAAACATATTTTGATAAGAAAGTATCGCTGCCTAAGCTATATTTGAAGGTCCAAGCTGACTGTTTCACCGGCAAATAAAGTACATCAAACGATTTCTAATAAAGAAAACAATAGCATAAGTTCCATTATTTCCAATATTTTAAAGTAACGAAAGAAAACCCTTTTCTTTCAGAAAATGATGCTGATGGATGCAGATCTTCTTGGCTTGGGTATTGGTTACCATAAAAGTAATATGTGACATGGCATGGGGAATTGATGAAGAGGAATTTAGAAGACTTTACTTCACAAATATTAAGTTACAGAAAAAAAGTGAGAGTGGTAGAAGTGTTGTGTGTTATAACTCCTTGAGAAACATGTGAGGTACCTTTAACAACTACTGTGAAATTCAAGTCAAAGCTTTAGATATTTGCCTATTACTGCACAAATCACAATCATCCACACACCCACACATAGACATGCACAATTGAAATTAACCTAATTGCACAGAAAACTGGTTTGCTTTTCTCAGGCTTCTGCCATAGGCTAAAGTTGGTACTGTTTCTGAACCACTAGGAGTCTTCTCCCATTAAAGTCAACTCCCCATTATCTTTAAAATGTCAAGGATATAATGCATATTCAGCCTTTTGTGATTCACATGTATTGTGTTTCCAAATTGTAGACAGTGAACCTTGCAAGGACAGTTCCAGGACAAATTGCTTTTGACATCTCTGAGGATTTGTTTTCAGAGATATGTTGTTTAACATAAGAAAAGTAATTTGATACAATAGATATTGATAAGTATTTAGAAAAACAAAAAAAAATGTTGTTCATTCGTGTGGTAAGTTAATTCATTAGTGTCTGGCATCCACTATAATGTGGATGTAGTACATCTGTGTGGTAGATTAATACATTACTCTTTGGCCTCTGCTATACTGTGGATGTGGATCATCTGCGTAGTAGATTTATACAATTCTCTTTGGCCTCTGCTATACTGTGGATGTAGTACATCTGTGTGATATTTTATTAAATTAAAAATTACTATTTATTTACCATTTATTACTATTTATATAAATTACTATTTATTTATGATGTAAGATTCGAAAACTTCTTTGTAGGGAAAAAATAAAGTATGTATGGGACTATGATGATAGATCTGACTGTTTTGATTTTATTGCATAATTTTTATTTTCACTGTAAAGCACATTGAATTGCTTCTATGTATGAACTGTGCTATATAAATAAACTTGCTTGCTTGCTTGCTATAACCATCTGGTTGATTTGATAAATTTTTCTTAAATATATAGAATACATTTCAGATAGTCATAACAAGCTACAATAGATAGTCATGTCAGCTTATAAGTTACAAACTTTGCACATCCAATTTCTGCCTGGCTGTGAAAAGTGGTGCTTTATTTAATGGTGATTGTCTGTCTGTAATACAAAGATAATTGAACAGGAAATATGTAAGTCTTTTGTTATATTTTTCTTGTAGGTTAGTTTCTTTTGCGAGGAGGGCTACTGCTTGTCAAAGCTACTTTGCAGCAAGTTCTCAGATAAAAAGTAATGTGGCCAAAAGCTGATTCATTTACCTAGCCAGTATGCAACTACAGCAAAACAAGGCTAAACGGTACGACTTCGATAATGTCAATGAAACATACACAAAGAGAACCGGAGGGGCACCAAAAGTTCTGCAGAAAATAATTGGGTCCCTGCAAAAATGTTGCCTCATGCTTTTCTAGGATTAATGTATGAGTTACTGTATATGAGACAAATAACTAGCCTTTTTACTTATAGGCATCAAGAGACTTGTAACAGACAAATAACTTAATGAAAGAGCATTAGCTTTTCCAAGGGAGCCACCTGGTCCTTTCAGAAGAATTTGTAATTTCTAATGGTACTTTCTGTAGGACGTTCCGTTCAAAAACAAACTGAATAGCTTTTCAGTTTAACAACCGCAAAAGCAGTACATTCACACTCCCCACCCTCATAATGGGATCTATGACCCAGTTTAAAATAAATGTTTTTCTTCAAGAGCTCAAATCCCTCCTTTGATTTTGATGCCGAGATGACAGGCCGAATTGCTGAAAGGTACCTATGCTTAGCTAGAGTCCTTTGACTGTAATTGCCCTTTATTTTCCTGTCTCGCTTTCTGTCGGTCACAGAACTCACCCTCTTCGGTGATCATTTGAATAGGTTCAGTATGGGGGATTTGAGTTAACAGCATCACAATTGTGTGATCCGTTCAACCGGCTCTGAGCGATGTGGTGATAGCTGATTTGTCAGCCTGCTTTATTCACATTTCAGTGACCTTCAAAGAGTTCATCGCTGGCATTTAGTGACATTGCCTGGGGGGATCAGGACCACAATGCACAGGAGAAGTCTTTCAGTTGCAAAGCAATCCAGTTAAAGATTTCAACATTCCAGGCAAAGTGTTAATTATTACGGATTCTTCCTCCTGTGACAGCAAGCGCTCCACAGCTCTTCTGAACATAGAGGATATGAACATATACCTGATTACAGGTGGTTTCCCAGACACCACTAAATAAGGAAGAACATTTATTTTTTCGTGTTTCCTTGTGCAGTGTCCTCCAGGCAAAACAGTAATAGACAAAAATATTTATTACAAATTTTTCCTCACAGACTTTTTATTAGTAACTATTGCATTTATTACATTTACATTTTGGTAATTTAGCTGATGCTGTTACCCAGAGTAACATACAGTAAATGCATACATTTTAAAAAGCTTGGAGAAACAACCACACAACTAATTTGTAGTTAGTACATTCTACCTAATTAATCAATTATTGTCAACACACATTTGAAATTTTCAACATTCTGTTGTCATTTGTCATGATTAAATGTCTTGTTTAATCATGTGTTGACCAAATCTAGAATCACCAAAAAATGATTGAATGACACGTGGCCTTTCAGCAATTAGGCCGACATAAGATTTCTCCATCTATAGTGTAAACTCTGAGCGGAAAGGTGAAGTATTTTAGACTTTTAAAGATGTGGGCAGACATTGTACTTTAATAGCTTGACTTTATTCACCAACTTCCTTGATCTGTCTTCAGTCCTTCACGCTGTCATAGCGGATCTATGCGGGCTAAGTAACAAGAAGACAGTTTGTTTTTACCCCTGGCTATCAGGTTTTTCCACTAGGTTCTTCTGCATCCTCTCCTATGAGTACTGTAGGCCTAAGGGCAAGTTTTACCACCAGTAGTGTTCAGTATCAAACTTGAAGGACCAAGTCAATGAAGACTATAAGTAAAATATCTGTCTGACCACACTTGTTGAAGCTAATCAAATGAGATCTACAATGATGTGGTTTTGTAAGCTAAGGTAGCCTTATGCTGTCAGGGGTGACAGACTGCACATGACTGTTCTTTTAGCGCATAAACATCTGATTAACTTATAACTTAGGAGGGAGATTGGCTTGTCCTAAATTGTCTATGAAGGGCGGAGGGTGGGCTAAACCAAACCCAACCCAATCTAATTCCTGTGTACACAGACTTTGCTCCCTCCCTTCTGCTCCTCTGGTGATCCCTTTTAATAGTTTCTACTGATTAGTCCGGACTTGTTTGGAAGTATTTCAAGTATGGGCCCATTCCTGTTCAACAAAAAGGGAGATGACAGGAAAGTGTGCCATGTGAGGGATAATGGTTTATTCTGAACTGTGAGGACTACTAAGTCCTGAGGCACATGTACAAAATACCATGTCAAAGCAAATTATATGGTGCCCTAACAGTTTTTCTATTTTTGCTTTCTCTTGCTTCCAAGCTTCATTTGGCATTTGAATTTGTTACAGATGTAGTGATGTATTTACTGATGTTTCACAAATGTAGAATGTTTTGCATTCATGTTTAACCTATTTATGATGCATTTCTTGGACATTTTTTTCATGTTATCACATTTTATTATATAATTTTAAAAGCAAATTCATAATTTATACACAGATTTTGGAAGTAGGAATTTGCCATTCATCATATAAGCTTTATTAAGATATTGCACCTTGGAAGTACTAAATAGCAGAACATATGAGTCAGCTGAATGTGGTTTTGAGCGTTTCCTCCAGCTGCATCTCCTTTAATAAAATAGCAATAAATGGCATCCTTTAATTTAATATACCGTCATCTGACTGCTTATCATTTCTAGTCCACTTCAATATGAAAAGGCCTGTATTGTTTTATAATAGCTTTAAAAAAAAAAAATTACCAGCCTGTTTCTATGCATGGAAAGTATGGAGAACCAAACTCAACTTTGGAAAAGTTCCTTTAAACTATAAAACTGTTTACCACTTTTCCACTGATCACTTTATAAAATATCCTTTGGGTCTTCGAGATTTACTCTAATCTGCTTTGGGGACTTACAATATGTATATGTCTCTTTGTCTTAACTAATACACATCAACTTTTGAACGTTAACTAATGTCCTTCCAAATCTGTGTTATGGCTGACAATGTATCTACTTTAGTCTGCCTCAAGACCGATAAATAGTATACGAGTTAGAAGACAACTACAGGAATGACTAGATCTCACAAGTTGGAACGTCTGTCGTGCTTCTAATCCATGTTGTCAGTGTCACGTACTGTCCTTGAGTCAGTGAAGTAATGTAAACGTGTGCCGACGTATAGGAATTTAAGGTTTTTGCGTGCTGCCGGGATGCAGGTGCAGGGAAATTATCTGATGAAAGTGTGTTCACAAAGTAGGATTAGAATGTGAGTATTTAACACGGCTTCTCTTCATGCAGGTTGCCAACACAACACTCCTACGGGTTGCTACAATGAGAGGTGAGATACACTAGGTCCAATGGATCAGCCTTAGGTTTTCATTTTGAGCTACGTACTGGTGCAGTACTGTTGACCTTCACTCGTTTAGACTAGAGGTTTGCACTAGCTGCTGCCAACGTTTTTTCTCACCAACCGGTGAGTTGCTCCATGTTATGGTGAAAACCCGGTGAAAATATCACCATTTGATTATGAACAGTGAATTTTGAATATCAAACACTAACTTTTACAGATCACATGGTGGGTGCAGCAGGCCTGGCACCACCGTGGCAAGATGGGGCTCAGCCTCTCAATTGTATTTTCTGCCCCCCACCAGTTTAAGTTATAAATGCCCTATAGAAAATCAGTAAAAACAACAATGGTCACTCAGCTGAAGGCAAATGGATCCGTAATGCCATCCTGCAGCGCTACTTTGGGCCCCTCACCGCCATGCCAGGCGTGCTTTCTGCACTGAAACACAGAGGGGCTTTTGGGGCCTCCTCAGCAACTTGCGAGAACACATTTTCAGCGCTAACCAACATCTTCAGTCAGCACAGACAAAGCATGCTACACCCAAGAAAAGCTCACTTGATCCAACCGGCGTTCGAAGGGGGTTTACAAAACAATTTCAATATGACCGGAAGGATCACTTACTCAGGAAGTTCAAGAAACAAACAAGGAGGCTACAACTCTACTAAGGAAAGTTAAGACAGAAGTTGTCTGGTTTATTCTTCTGCTGGTTTAGCAAGTCGGACTCAGATGGACCCAACGTTTAGGCTATTTGTGTAGGGCTGTGTGGCGCGTCCTCAGATGGTACTGAATGGAGTGGAAAAGAGATAGACAGAGCGAGCAAATCACATCTGTTCAGGGGTGGTTATAATTCAAACTTTCGGCTCACAGAATGGAAATGGCGGGGATGGGAAGTTTTGGTTAACAAGAGAGAGGGAGAGTGAGAGCTGCACAGCATGAACAGATAGACAGACCATACAATCTGTAAACT
Organism: Esox niger; assembly: GCA_016801105.1. Classification (NCBI taxonomy): domain Eukaryota; kingdom Metazoa; phylum Chordata; class Actinopteri; order Esociformes; family Esocidae; genus Esox; species Esox niger. Next base: position 54,327 of record JACXGJ010001389.1, on the reverse strand, counting down.
TTTTTCAATACTTAAAAGGGATAGTTCGTCCAGAAGTCATATTTTGGTGACAGTCTCCTTACCCTAAGTTTGTCCTTCAGGCACATAGAGTCAGTTTTCAAAACGATTTATTATTCAGCTCTGTCTCAGTCAGTAATTACCATCATTAACATCTTAAAAATTCATGAATGGAAACCATATATACCTTTATTTCAATGTTGCAATTCAAGCAGAAAACTACTCTAAAACCCTCAAAATTAAGACAAATGGTGTTGTTTACCTCAAAGAACATGACAATGTTGTATTCCTTGAAATAAAGATTGAATTTTTAACAATATTCTCATTTCAAATAAACAGTCAGTTTTGTTCACAATTGTATCAATCCATGCGTTTGTTCAGGAAGAGTACGTGTAGATGCATTAAATTTAAGTTAGTATTCACTAGCTAGAAAGCAAGTTACCTATTTCATATTTGATATTCACCTCGGACAGTCAAACTTGATTTGCTTGAGATAGAGGAGAATACTTTTATATATTTTGTCTGACTCTCAATACGAGCAGGAAGAACATTTTTCAGGATATAGCCTTACTTGTTCTAACCACAATACACACATGATGAATTTGGCATACAGAAGTTTGGAGAGCAGCTAAAGTGGGGTGAATGGTGAACACGTGAATACCCAACACGCTCAGAATATCCAGAAGCTATGTGTACTTAAAACATGTGTATTATAACATAGCAACTAAAAGTATTACAATCTGTCTCATCTCAACAGGTTGAACTGGGTAGCTTGATGGAATTGCATTTGCCTCTGTAAAGGGAACGGGGGTCATGTTCCTCTTTATTAAAATGCTTCTCGCAAAAATGTTACATCTCGTGGCGAAGTTGCTCCATTGTTTCTCCCACAATCTGAGCAGACAAAAGTTTTGGGCTTCGCGAAGTTGCTCCATTGTTTCTCCCACAATACGACTCAGAGATGTTGTCCCAATTGCAGAGCAGCTAGAATTGAATTAACTCGAGATCCATGAGCAGGCAGATGTCAACAGTGACAATTACAAACAAAGGAAATCCAGAAGTTCAAAGTTTATTTATCAAATGCACCGAATAACACAGTGGCATCCTGCACAATGAAATTCTTGTGACATGGCACAAGACATCTACAGCTCTGGAAAAAATTAAGAGACCACTCAAAATAACTCTTAAATCAGCATCTCCACATGTATGGCAGACATTCCATTCCAGTGTCTGTGAAAATTCCAACACAAGCACACCTGATATTACTAAATGAAGGACTGATTAGGTGATTACCTGAACCAAATCGAATTTAACAAGGAAAAGTCACTGCTGTAGTCATCACTATCCTCTTGCAATCAGAACAGCTGGATGGCAAAAACAACGCAAGTAGTACCTCAAAGGTAATTTGAATAAAAAGTAACTATTTAGCATTACAAAATAGTTGAAAAGAAAAGATTTGAGTGAAGAAAAGAGCATTCAATTCCGTTTTTTCTGGCAGAGGGATACAGCGAGCGTAAAGTTGCTTCCATACTGAACATTTCAAAGATGGTGGTTCATAAGAACAATGTCAAGCAACAGACATCGGGGAAAACAAAGCTAGACTGGCAGAGGGCAAAAAACTACTGTCCAATTACCGAGATTACAGTTAACTCTTCTGAATGTCCCTCAACAACTGTAGGATGACATCAATTGACCTACAAAAACAATTTCAAACAGCAGCTGGGGTGAAGTCCATGGCAAGGATGGCTCGAAACAGGCTTCTAGGGGCAGGGCTGAAGTTAGAGAAAAGCCTTTCAATGAGAACCAAAGAAGAGCCAGGCTGAAGTTTGCAAAAGACCATAAGGATCGGACCGTAGAGGAATGGATTACGGTCATCTTCTGTGACGAGTCAAATTTTCAGCTTTGCTCAACACCTCGTTGCCAAACGGTTAGATGAAGACCTGGAGAGCCCTACAAGCCACAGTGTCTCTCACCCACTGGGGGATCGGTGATGATCTAGGGATGCTTTAGCAAGGCTGGAATCGGGTAAAGTTGTCTATTTGCATGAATCAAGCCAAGTACAAGATTATTCTGAAAGAAAACCTGCTTACTTCTGCTCTGACAATGTTCCCCAACTCTGAGAACAGTTATTTTCAGCAGGACAATGCTCCATGCCGCACAGCCTGGTCAATCAAGGTGTGGATGGAGGGCCACCCGATTAAGACCCTGTCCAGCCCAATCTCCAGACCTGAACCCCATTGAAAACCTCTGGAATTTGATCAAGAAGAAGATGATGGTCACAAGCCATCAAACAATTCTGAGATACTTGAATGTTTGTGCCAGGAGTGGCAAAAAGTCACCCAACAGCAATGTGACAGACTGGTAGAGGGCAAGCTTAAGACGCATGAAAGCTGTGATAAAAAATCAGGGTTATTCCACCAAATATAGATTTCTGAACTCTTCCTAAGTAGAAATATTTGTATTTTGTTGTTGAAAAATGAATATGAATTTATTTTCTTTGCATTTGAGGTCTGAAAACAGCTAAATAATGGATTGTGTGACTCTATTGGCCTTCTGGAAAATCTTTTGATGAGAGAACTTTGAGAAAAATATTAATTTTGATTAACTATCCCTTTAATGACCTTGACGCTTTTGTTGGCTATTATTTTATTGATGTGAAATAAATGTTTTCATTTGATTTTGAAACAGTATTCTGGTGTTGTTGTTGCATAGTAGGATGATAATCTAATGTATTACCATTTATATATTTTCCCCCTCGCCATATTTAACTGCCCCCTCACTCACTTTGTCCTGGCGCAGGGCCAACGTGTGAGGTATGCAGACGCTTCATTAAGCCCATGAGATCAAGCTAAACAGTTTAACGACAGGTAATCCGTTTAGCTGGTTTGGATTTAGATCGTAACAACCTTGGCTTATATAATGCTATTCATTTTTATTTATTATTAGTTTACCATGTAAGTACGCTAAGAAAATCTTCATATTTATAGCAAAAACATGGCAGTTATTTTTTAATTAAATATTTGGTTAACTGTCTTGCTCAGACAGAACAACAGAGTTTTTTGCCTTATCAATTAGGGATTTAAACCAGCTACCCATCTCTCATTGGCCCAACACTCTTGACCCGTAGGTTACCCTGCTGCCCCCATATCATGACATCATGTTCAGACAAAAAAAAACATCTTAGCATTAACACAGTACTGTGGTACAGTACGTTTCATAAGATGCCTGCAGCTCCCACTTTTGCAAAATATAGTCTAAAAGGCTCACGGGGCAATATTACTGTCTGATTCATTCAATTATTTTCATATTTTGAAACTTCAGCCAAAACCTAATGTCATACGTAGAGAAAACAAGTGAACAAAGCACCCAACTGATCATGTGTGTTACATTTTAAAAAATTTCTGCTTTGAAGAAGTGATTGCCCCCTTTACTCAGGAACTGCATGTGCCACATTTATCTGCAATGACCCTTGCTGTGAAGGAATTTTGTCCCACTCTCTCGTGCAGGTCGGCTCTCGGTAACTTTTGTAAAATTTTACATATAACTGCTTTCATAGTAAGGTAGAAACTTACTAAATAAATACAACACATGTCATCTTTACGCTAAACGTAATGTCTGTAGGGGTCTATCTGAATGTTAGTTGCCCCTCCTCACAGATTTTTGACAATCATGCCTTTGCCTGTTCTGCTATGATAATTGTACGCTCCGGTATTTCCTGGGAATGCTGGGTGACTATGCATATTGCTCGGCTTTTGAGAGAAAAAGCAGAGCACAGTCCTGACTGGAACAGGCTGAGCCACATTCCCTGTGCATGGTCACACTGGCGATCACTTCTCCCAGGTGCAGACAAGGGTTTGCTACGCCCGTGTTGTTCGCATCCTTTCTGACACTGTCAAATGCCCGTATTGTCGGCAACAAGCCATCAACCACCTCTGTGCCAGGATCATTAGCTGGGCGTGAACAAGGGCGTGTGGGCATGAAGGTAAGAGCCCTGCAATGCCCATATGTGGCCCTTAGTTTCCACCTGCTTTGATGCTGTTCATTTCTATTAACATGCTTTTTTATTTTTTCACATCTCACCTGGTTTTACATTATTTGTTGTTGGTTCTCAACTCATCCATTTCCAACTGGATTGTCCAATGGTTAATGTACCACATCCAAAGCAACAACACTTGCAGCCTCTGGGGGAAAACTCTATTATTCTTGTTCATAAACTGTTTCTATGATGATACTGTATCGTAGACTAGACAGACATTGTTTGCAGCTGGTTTCATTCTGCTGCAATTATTAATCCCTAGATCCTGTCTAGGAAAAATACATTACAGGTGGGGCTGTTTCCACTGGAAGGAAGGAAAGTCCTTTGCTGTAACCCTTTTCTCCCATTGTTGTTATTACATAAATGACTGACTGAGGAGGAAAACACTTGAAAGGACTTGACTACATCTGGCCTTGACTAACATTTATAACAATCTGTAAGAGAAGCTTCAACTTTATATTTTTTGTACTTCTTTCCATCAAATGTTGACAGACTTGTTGTGATACCGCACCCACAACTTTACCACACTGACCATGTCTTTATAATATTATGTTCAGCATATTGTTCTGGTGCCAAAATAGTTAAGATGAATTTAGCTAAAGGAGTTTGACGTTGACAAAAAATCTGCGAACTAATGCGAGTTAATAATGATTTAACGCATTTTAACAAAAATGTATTATCCTCAAAATTACATAATCAGAGGTGGGTTCACCCAAGTGAGGAAATGTATATATTTTTATCTATATGTATGACATATGTGTGACAATACATATCGTAATGCCCCTTGATCCCTCAAATTTTATGTAAGCTTAATGTAATGTAAAACCTTAATGATTAAGTATAGTGAATTACCATAAGGTACTATCTAAGATTTTCTGTCCATTAACTTCGTTTAACTTAATAATTGAATAGTGGACCATATTAAAAAATATGATTAAAAAGGTTTTGTCATGCTAATTCTTCCAATAGATATTGTTGGAAGTATTTGAAAATAAAATGTTCTTCTAATAAATGATAAGTTAATCACTTTTATTTGGAAAGTGACACCGGAGGTTTTATTGACAATAGGAATCAGAGAGAGGTGAAAGTAGGAGACCGGTATATAACCATGGCACCCAGCGAGGAGCCATACATGTGCATGGAGACAAGAGCATTAAGACGAGACCACAGCTCCGTCCTGGTATTTTCATCCACATTGGATGAGCCATTTAGAAATTACAAATCAATCAAAAATATCAAACATATTTAGGCAACTGGCTCCACACCTGTTTCTTATTATGCAGGTGTTAGTTTCATAATTCTCACCCAAGAGCTCTCATTATCTAGTTTCGATTCTCGGGTTTGCATTTGCATTTGGAGTCAGTTGCTGTCTTCTGACAACCTGATCAAAGAAGTGTCAATTTAAGTGAAGGTTGCCATCATGAGGCAGATAAAAAGAGCATGTAGAATTCTGAAACAAAATCAATTCACCTCAATTTTACTGATGAGGATCAGTGTTAATCCAGAGTTGAAATGTGTGTTAAATCAGTAATGGAAGAACTGTATAGAAACATTTTGTCTGCTCAGGCCCAACCTAATGCCTCTAAACACATTGGACAACATCACAGCATCATGTACCCTCACAAACAAGCCAATGAAATGTTGCTGCCAAGGGAGGAATTTAGCAACCCATGTGACAAAGTACAAAGGTCAGTGTTTATTACTGTTGGTCTGAGTCAGTGGATGGACGTCGCTTTTGTATTATTCAAGTGCAGTATTAGTTGATACTGATGAATACGTGACTAATCACATACATACACACACACAAGTACAAACCAAAACACATACATACACACGAGTACAAACCAAAAGACACACACAAACAAAAACAGAGATCCCTCACATTGTGTCCCTTAACCTTTCTTCCACAAACAGCTGGTATAGCTGCCTGTGTAAAAGCCACTCATTAATCCTGGATCAGAAAACACAATGGGCCTTGGAGCGCTGGTGGTGTAAGCAACAGTGTGGCCAGTGAGTGAGCCCTTTACCACAGGGCTCAGCCCCAAAACACCACCACAGGCAATGGAAAGAAACCGGACGGTACCGCCGGCCCGTCATGGCAGACCCCATGAATGCTGACATGTAGCCTGGGTGATACAATACAGACGCTAACCCCACCAATCCAATCTGGCACACAGGGACTGTCTCTGACCCGAGGCCCAGCTGTAAAGTGAACGTCGCGACACGACTGGAACGGGATGACTAAGACTGGCTCCCTTCAGTGACCAGGGACTTCCGGGACAGGGGCTCACTTAACGGGCTGTACGCAAAGAGCTGTCTGCGGAGAGAGATGGCGGACGCCACGTTGCCTCACACGTGAGTACTGCTGGGTAAACATTTACCCAGTAAACACCTCTCGACTTGGCAGTCTCACAAGTATGGGTGGCTGGAAGCCTACCACGGCAGCCGTGGTGGGGACATATTGCTGCAATGCTGCACTTTCTGCGCAATCGGTTTTGGACAGTTTATGCCTTGGGCTGGCCCTCTGTGTCAGACAAACTTGTGTAATCGTTGCGCTACTGTGAGGGTTCGCCAGCAACAACCCGCGCTGTTTTTGTGTGAACTCCGTAGCGACTCTATGGACTTGCTGCAGGACTCTCGGTGGACCATGCGAGGCCTTAACGGCCGTCTGAAGGGATTTCTGGATAAGGTGAATATGCTGCAGGATGCCAACCTGCGTCTTGAAGGCCATATAGCGAACTGGGCTCTAAGGAACGCACCACACCCACAGGAAAAAACTGTGGATGAACTCCGTACCAAGGTGAGACCAGCACTACATTTATTATCAAAGCGTTTAGTCCTGAGAGACCCAAGGTTTTCTTAATGTCTGTTGACTATCCATTTGTAGGCAAGTCATTATTTTCAGGTACTGTGATGACTTTAAAATATATTTCTCACCCATTTTCCTTCACGTTATCTATGAATTATGAGATTGAAAGGATTTCAAGGCCAATTAGACAAAATATGTCAGCAATTAGCGTGCAAAACATATTTACTTTCAGGTTGTTTTGAGGCAGATACATAATGGGCTGAACAAACCAGCTTTTAAAGTTCTGAAGATGATTACACTTAATTGCAGTCCATTTAAAACTCGTCATAAACGTTTGCTATAGTTCCAACCCAGACAATTTCAATTTTTACAGAGTGGTTTAAAATGTATTGTCATTTGGAAACAAGACATCGTTCCATTGTTATCCTCAAGATAGGAATGCGGATTCTTTTATGGCTTTAAAAGCCCTAGTAGTTCATTAACATAGGCTGTGGTACTTGTCTCCTTGCTTGCATAAGGTTTGGTTACTGCATGACTTATGATCTGTGAACGTGAATCAAGAAACAAATAAAAACTTGACCTTTTTCAATTTAAGCCAACAGTAGTTAAAGTACTTTCATGGGCAATTACACATTTTGTGAGAGTGTGTAAAAATTTGGGCAATTGCCAATCCATTGATCATTATTATGAACCAGCATGACTAGCAGCACTGATACCCAAACTGCAGGCTTCACCTTGTGAAAACTCATGAATGAATGAATTTTCTTCTGAATATATTCAGAGAGAGCGTTGACTTCTGTGAAAGCCAGGACTCCCCAGAAAACAGTGACAATTGTTACAATGTGGACTATTCTAGATAAAGTATATACAATAAGCTGAAAAATGAATGACTTGACTTACCAGTCCAAAAAATTTATGACTTGGCTAGTTTGGTAAAAGAATGATGATTTGTGATATTTCTGCTGTTAGTCTGTCACCAATGTTTGTGTCTGCATTCTTCTCTAAACAATGAGTTAATGTCAAATATAAACTGGAAAATGTTTTACTTGTGCATACACAGTGAACTTAGAGACCCAAAATCTGTACTGGTAAAAAAATATTTGCATTTGTCCTAAATAATAAATAATTAAAAGCATTCATTCTTGGGCTAGGAACTTGACATAAAGATGTAACATGTCTATCACAATTACTAAAACCAAACATTGTTTAACATTACTGTATGTCCATTGCATGGGTTTTAAAAACCGTTTGGAGAAAGTGTGTTATTGTTGGATGAGAGGATTGAACTTCTTGGCCTTAATTCCAAAGATACATTGAGGGCCAAAGTCAACACATCTCATCACTCAGAGTTCCCAGTCCCTGCTGTCAAGCACAGTGGCAGCAGTATCATGCTTCTCTTTAGTGGGGACAGGGATTGAGGAGATATTGAATCGTTCCAAAAATCGATATGTTTTGGCCCGAATCCTGTTCACATCTGCCAGAAAGTTGAAGTTAAAGAAGAATTTCACCATTCAAAATCACTATGATCCCAAACACAAATCAACCAAGGAATGTCTCGCAAAAAAATCCGGGAATTGTCCTGTCAGAGCCTAGAACTGAATCCTACATAAAACATGTCGGTTGACATGGTTTCAGGACACTACCTAGACCATCCATGGCACACAATTTCGCATTATATGTGTTATATTAAAATGCCCCACCAAAACGTACGATACATTACACAATTTTTAAAACGTCACATATGTTACGAATGCTATGAAAAGGTAGAAATAAATAAGAATTTGAACAAAATGTACAACATGCGCTTCAAACCGGCAACAGTCGGATCAGAGAGCAGTCACCTTACCCATTGTCCCACACTGGATTTGTAGATCAGGGATGAGTAACAGCAACACCAAGGTCACTAGAATATGTCATGAATGCATTGAAACGTTAAAGTTTGGTTAAGGTTAGGCATCACAACACAGCATTAGGGTTAAGGTATGGGTTAAGGTTAGGTATCACAGCACTGGGGTTATGGTTAGGGTTGGGATTACAACGAAAATCCCTTCAAATATATTAATGTGACACCACCACTCGCATTATTGAGCCACAGGTTCCTGTCTGGAGCAGTGGGTAGCGCACCTGTCTGGGAAGCGGATGTTCTCTGGTTCCAATCATGGCTTGCTGATTTTTTTTAACTAACATTATTTTACTTAACGTAATACATCTTACGAAATCGCCTGGCTAAAAAGTACATAAAACAAATCTTTCTGAGACCAGGTTGGAACAGATCTGCTTGTAATCAACTCTTTAGCAATATTGAAAAGTATGAAAAATATGTCTTGTCTTCATGTCATCCCTGGGGCGCCAAAAGCGAAAGTTATTTCTAATGTGTATCAGGTTTGTGTTTTGAACTAATGAAACAAAATGGAGAATAGTACCCTACAGATGGAAATCCATTGAAGTGCCTAAGATGACTTCAGGCTTTGCATACTACTGTAAATTAAATACTTTTGACTAATCAAATTCAAATCTTACTAAGCACACTTAAATTAAAGTGCATTTGAAGATTGTTTCATTTAACATAGTAATATTCTTTAACCATTAAGTTTGTTGAAGATGAGTACCTGCATTCAATGTAATGTGTAAGATATTCCATACTACAAATAGTAACCTGGGTGTTTCACATATAAAAAGATTCTATGGTCTGACAAGAACCAGAATAGAGCTTCTTGGCCTTAGTGCTAAATGCTATGTTTAGTTTTATGCAAGGCTAACAGCTTACATTATCCTGAGAAGACCATCTAGAAAGCTTGAAAAAATAGAGGGCAAAATGGATGCAGCTAAGTATAGAGAAATCCTTGAAGAGAATCTGTTATATTCTTCAAGAGACCTGGAATTTGGGAGAAGATTCATCTTCTAGCAGGACCGTGATCCTAAACTTACAGCCCAAACCACATTGAGTGACTTAAAAACAAAAGGTGAACATCCTGGAGTTCCTAATTAAAACCTGGACCTCAATCCAGTTGAGTTGGAAGCTATTGTTCAACAAAGGTCACCTTACAGTTTAATGGAGCTTGAGCAATTTTGCAATGAAGAATTGGTTAAAAAAAAAGGTTCTGTATATTTTTGCCCAACAGCAGCATTTGTAGAATTGTTGTTTTCTTTACTCCCCCAGTATAATGTTTTGAGTCGTGTGCTCACGATGGTGGCCAGTGAAATGTTTTTCATTTGGGTACATGGACTTCCCAGTCAAATCTTGCCTACGGCTCACAAATAGCTAGGGACAGTTCTGCATACAAAGCGCATTTTAATTTATTGTACTATTTATGAGTCCCATGTCTGCTAAGACATATGGAGCAACACTCCGGTAGGCTTACAGAGCATCCATACAGTCATATAAAATGTAGATTTTAGTCACATAAAATGCATATGCCATATTTTATAATAAATAAAATATTTATAATGTACATTTTTTATTTATATTTTTACTTAAGTTCTCCATTCCACAAAATTATTTCTAGCTCTTCATTGATGCGGAGCTCTATGGCCTTTTGACATAAGCCTCTCTCTAGATCTACCTGAGGGAAAGAGCTTGGCCCTTTGACAGAACAATGATGTGTTCAAACTAATTATATATTACTATTTAAATGGGTTTCTGCTCAGTTGCCATTTCAATGTTACTATTTGCAGTCACTGTATTTTGTGTGACATAAATCTTAATTGAAACCTTTACATTTAAGTGTTTCTCTGGTACTCATTTACCATTAGTGCATGGTCCATTGACATTAACTAATGATTTTTTATATATTTCAGTCCTAGACCACTGTTATTCCTGTACAATTGTTTCAAGACCTGTCACCATAATTATTTTTCCAAGCACTCAATAATGATCCATAATAAGGAAACCAATTTATTAATGTTTAGTTGGTCAAATGCCCGTTTAGGACCAGAAGCGCTGATACAGCGTATCCACTTGTTGCTGATGAATCAACACTAGCAGAGACTAATAACTGTCAGAGTTAAGATATTGGATATGGGTAATTAGATCGAAATATGATAATGTAATAATATGGTAATCATACGATTATCAGTTTTCTTTGATAGTACTCTTGAATGGCTTTGGGCAAAATGGGTGTGTTACTCTTGAGTAACCTTTAATTCCTATAAAAATATAATAAATCAAGGTGGCTTGACAGCTGCATTGTGATATTATTATTGGCATGGAAAACATTTTACTGTGAGACTCCTGCTAGTCAAAATACTACAATTGTTTTTTCTTGTAAACATTTCAATGTCAACATTTGAAAAGACATATCGAACTGACTGTGGGAGGGACTGTGTGAAAGTCAAGCGTATTTTTCTTAAAGCACCGCATGACCCTTTGTATTATAAGTGGACTTAACTTTATTTTTAAACGATCGTCCCACTTACTGTACAATGAGCACCTATAAGGTCCCTCAGACTAGTGTTCGATTTCCGCAGCATATTAAATATAGACTGCAGAGATTTTATGAAAGTCTTACAGAGGTCAGTGATTGTTACAGTAGATGGGTAGCAATGAGATATCAGTCTTTTAGCATCTATTTGGTCGAGTTAATAATAATTGAGTGAATTTTGCATTAAACCACACAGACACATCGAAGATCCGATTCTCCTTAGCTGAGATGCAGGAAGGAAACCTCCCAGGGATGTCACCATGTGGCCACTGATGATTTAAAAACAATAACTGACTTACATTTCTGCAATAGTAGAAAACTGAGGAGTAATCAATCACATTGTAGTGACTCAATTACCTAAACGACAGAACTAAAGGCAATGGGCCATTAATTTAATGCTACAAAAAATGTCAAAGGAATACATTGGTTTGGGCCATTAAATTTCAGAAACAAAATTAATGTGAAACAAAATGAATACTTATTTCTCAGCATGGTGGTGGCTATTTCATTGAGGTTTGTTGACATCAGTTAAAACTGTGGGGGGGGGGGGCAGTTTAACTATTTTATTGAGAACTATTCACATAATTGTATGTACAAGGTCTTGGTATTAGGTTCTGCACCCTTGGTGTAACTAACTTCCATCATATGGTTGTGTACACAGTACTATCATCAATCCCATCACACCATAACATTATGTCTATGTGAAGATATCTGCTAATGACTCCAAATGGATTCAGCTATGTCTAAGGCTCTGTGTCGGTGGAGATAGTAATTATTTTTAAACTATATTTCCATAAAAGTCATTGTTTAAAGCTTGTATGTTTTATGTATATTTATGGGGCACAGTTCTTGTTTCAAAGTAGCCTAGCCAAAATATATGTGCAGAAATGTTCTCATATATAACCAGGATTATTTTCTTTCAAGTTCATGTTGCCACTTCTAAATGTCCCCCAAGGAAATTTGGCAAGGGATGGTATATGTTAAATGTCCATGTTTAAGCCAATAATTAATGGTTTTTGTAGCTAGAATTAATGGAAGCTGATGAGCATGAATCTGTGCCACAACTGCTCCAGGCTGTGTGTAGTAATCCTGAATCAGGGAAAGGCATCAGGATAATGGGAATTTAGTGGCTATGAAACATGAAAAGGCAGATTAAATAATACTATATAATCTAACAATGGAAGTGGAACAGATCAAACTCAACATTATGGCTCAGTTTTGCTTGGACAATAGAACTTTGGCTAATAACCAAAATATCTCAGGTTCAAATCCCCTAACCAAACAGCCTGTCACTGTGCCCTCGACCAAGGAATCAAGCCCTAATTACTCCTATAAGTTGCTCTGGATGATAGTAACTGATACATAATAAAAATAAAATAAGAATAAAGAACAAAAACTCACTAATTGATCGTCATGCCACAGTGTGGAGTGAGGCTAGGGCTAACAAAACATGTTACAGTTCTATGATAAGCCTCACCAACTTCATTTGATGTAATGCTTTGTAGGACTTCCTACTGGACAAATTGTTTTTTGCGTCGATGCATAATAACAAGATTCAACACCATCTGAGAAGTCATCATACAGCCTCTTCGCATTACATTTGCTGACAGCCTTCGGTGTTTTCCTGTGTGTACTTTGGTTGGGTAGATTGGTAAACTGCTGGTGGAGAATGCAGAGCTGGCGCTGCAGTCAGACCACATGAAGTCCATGGCTTCTACCATCCAGGCCAGGTCAGTATTGTCTGGTACACACGGTCAGGCTTTGTATGGACATCCACTGTTACTGTAAATAACACACACGCATACAGCTCAGGAAAAAAGTAAGAGACCACTGCACCTTTTTCTTTCCTTTCCAAAAAAGTTCAAGGTGCAGTGGTCTCTTAATTTTAACCCTTCTGCTCCTCACTCAAAACCTCCTTTTTGACTGTTTTGGAAAGGAAAGAAAAACGTGCTGTGGGCTGTACATTTTTTCCAGAGCTGTATATCAAAGATTTTCATCGTACTGTATTTTTTCCTAATATGTATTACTTTTCACAATATTTTAAGATTTTGCAGGGATAGATAAAACACCTTATTTCAACAGCTAAAATCCCTCGTACTTTAAGTGCAATAAACCAGCGGCTAAATCCAGTGTCTATCACTGCAAACCAGAATGTACCTAGATTTCATTTAGCCCTGTGGTAATACATTATAATTTCCCTGTGGTAATACATTATCATTTCCCTGCGGTAATACATTATCATTTTCCTGTGGTAATACATTATCATTTTCCTGCTGTAGCAGCAGTACAGTCCACATTTTGTCATTACCAGAATTCTTCCCCCTGTTCCGCAACAGGGCCCGGCGGCGTTGTGCCTCATCGGCACTTTGCCCCTGTATTGATGCAGAGTGACACACTGCTAACGGCAGAAGGCTGCGTCCAAAATAGCTCTCCATTCCCTTTCACATTCACTACTTTTGGTTTAGGCCCTAGGAGTACAAATAGGGCACTTGTGAAAATAATGCAACGGGGAATATGGCGCCGTTTGGGACGCGGTCTTAAGTCTGAAGGGCAGTGTAGGGCAACCACAGGCAGAAGAGCGGCTACGGATACAAACCTCGTCCTCTATGCGGTATGCCGTGCTGATTATCTGCTGCGCTTCTATGTTTGCCGACATTCGCAGTACAGCATTTCTAGATTTACACAACACAACAGCCAATAATCAACGAGGGAACACCTCCTTGGAAATCAATGGGAGCTGCTACTCTGTCCATGATGCGTTGGACCCGATGACAGGGACGAAACTCAGGAATCTCCACGGATCAATTTTGGATGACTGACGCACATGTTCACCATTTTGATTTCATTCTCGGCTGCAGACGGGAGGAGAACTGCGGCCCTAAGTGGGTTCAGTTAAAAAAGCCATGGCAAATTTGATTATTTTCAATATAGATGAAAGTAGAGTGAATTCAATGTTATCGAAAATTTCATAGGAAATGATGCCCCTCCAAACAGGGGCTCCTGAAATTCTGGCAGAAAAATGGGGTTCCAGCTAAAATCATCTGAATACCTCTGAGCTGGAATAGTGTCTGTTCCACATAGGAAATTAACCTCGGTAACGTAATAAGAATAGACCTCTTGGTTAGTTCTACAGTATATCAGGTTAGTGCAAGTTAGTCAACATCACTTGTCGATTAAGAAGATTCATAGAGCTTTTATTATCAGAATGTCTGGAGATGTTATCAGAATGTCCCAGTGGATTGTTTTCAGTCAGCCTTGAGATTTGAACCGGGCACCTTCCGGTCGTTTGCAGTTGTTCCTTTATAACCTCGGCAACCTGCCGCCCCGTAACTGATGACTGGAATCTGTCGTAGGTGTGAGGTGGAGGAGAGGCGAACCATGCATCTGGAACAGCAGGTGGCTGCACTGAGGGAGAAAAAGAAGAAGGCGGAGCATATCAACATGCAATTGGAGGCGGACCTTCAGTTCACCATGACAGAGTTACAGGACATGCACCAGGACTATGAGGCACGTTCACATGCACCTGTCTGTACCACGATGCGCACTGCTTGTACAAATATCCGTGAACGCTGTGGGTAGTTATGTAATAATAATCCCAACAGTGTGACTCTGGCAGGAGTTATTCCAGCAAACAAGGGATGTCCTATGGGATGTAGAGAACCGAACACTCTTTTACGTCATATACCCGTTGAACTGAGTACTGTTTCACATTATATACCCGTTGACTTAATTACTGTTTCACATTATATATTTGTTGACCTGAATACTGTTTCAGATCATAAACCCATTAAACTGAAAATAGTTCCAGATACTACGCCCTTTGAACTGACATTTCTTTCAGATCATAAACCCATTAAACTGAAAACAGTTCCTGATAACGCACCCTTTGAACTGAAATGTGTTTCAGATCAAAAACCCATTAAACTGAATACAGTTCCAGATAGCACACCCATTGAACTGACATTTGTTTCAGATCATAATCCCATTAAACTGAAAACAGTTCCAGATAATACGTCCATTGAACTGAAATTTGTTTCAGATCATAAACCCATTAAACTGAATACAGTTCCAGATAACACACCCATTGAACTGACATTTGTTTCAGATCATAATCCCATTAAACTGAAAACAGTTCCAGATAACACACCCATTGAACTGACATTTGTTTCAGATCATAATCCCATTAAACTGAAAACAGTTCCAGATAACACACCCATTGAACTGAAATTTGTTTCAGATCATAAACCCATTAAACTGAATACAGTTCCAGATAACACACCCATTGAACTGAAATTTGTTTCAGATCATTCACCCACTAAACTGAATATGGCTTCAGATAATACTGTACAAAAATGAAAGATAAAGCGAGAGAAATAAAGATGAGACTGAAAGTACTGTTAGAAATCAGCCATGTCGTATAGTGGTAGTAATAATAACTCGCGTACTAGGTTGTCAAGGGAGAGAGTATTCAATGTTTATTGCAGCATATTGATAGTCTATTAGCACATGATGTTACAGGCTCAAACTCTTCCCTACTCTCTTTGTCTCTCTCTACTCTCTCGACTGTAATGTGGGGTACAAGCTGTTAAATACCTTGATGGGTGTGTTTACCTAGCAAAGCCAAGACACTAACCCCCACACCAAATGGTCAATGTAAACATTCCTGTGGTTACCAGAGTGTAACCAACAGGCAGAATCTTAACTTTCTGTTATTCTCAATATCTAGGCACATTCACTTCTAATGAACCATACATTCATATTGTAGTTGTTAATGCTCAGATCCTACAGAACAATGAAAGATTCAAATAGAAACTGTAAAGAAAGAGCGGCTTCTCAGAACACCGCTCCTAATTAGCCTATTTGGCAGAAGAATGGCAACTCCTGTTTTCTCACACTGCGCCTATTGACAACAGTGGCAAGGCTTATTACGTTTCACACTACCCTTCACTTTCCTACCATCCTCCCACCCTTCGTGTATCAGTCTCTCCTCTCATCCCCCTCTCTCTACTCAGTTTTTTATTCCCGCTGACTAATACTCACTACCTCTTCTCCTTCTTTCTCTCACATTCGCTTACATAAACACATACTAACGCACAAAAACACACACACACACACACACACACTTACATACAAACGTTGTTTTTTCTATACTTGTGAGGACCGGCAACTGATTAACCTAAAAACCTGTTGTCCCTAGCTGTTTACGCGTAAATCGTTTAGCAATGAGCTTTAATCCAGAGCAACATGAATGCAGAAATTGACATTTTTATTTTATCTTTTTATCGCTGGCACTCCCTTGGTGTAAATGGTGCACATGCAGTGCCCTGCCTGGTAAACTACACAGGACCCCTAACTTTATCCCTAACCCTAAAGATTGCCCTAATCTTAATCCCAAAACCCTGGTCATAGAACCACTCAGTCTAAACCTACACCTTAAACAACTTTAAAACCTCACCTGAATCCGAAGCCCAAATTATCTTTTAAGTAAATGAGAACCAGCCAAACGTTCTCACAGTGACCGATAAATAGTTTTTGTTGAACAATACACAAGTGATGCCGGCTTTCCACACAGCTGTACTTCAAGCAGCATTACCCAGTCGTTTTACTCTCTGTTTTGTCAGATTGTGTGCCTATGTACGTTGTCTAACAGGACCAATTACCTTACCAATACAAATAACAAGCGCAAGTAGTTTAGGCCGCCTACGCATGATACAGGAGATTGTCAGCTGAATCTGCTTCATGTCCGGAACAGCGCTTTTCCAAAATCTCTCCTTGGCCTCCCTCCCGTGACAACAGTATTTGGCTTATTCGGCATGTGAGAAAACCTATTATCAGTAACATCAAATCGGGCTGTTTGCGGGTGTATATTGTCAGTGAGACTCTCGCCTCAGAAGCATTCCTGGGGACGAGGCGGTCGTGGTTAGTAGTGTAGTCGTTGTGACAACAGCTAGCATTAACAACATGAGCAGCAGGAACTATTACATTGTAGTCGGGGTGTCCACACACACACACACACACACACACACACACACACAGGGCGTGGAAGGGGGAGACAGGGGGACATGTCCCCCTCAATGTTAGAAGCAGATAAATTGCCCCTCACACACACAATAATAAGAACATTTTGCAAATCTTTTAAATGTGTACCACCCATATTGAAACTCACTCCTACGCCCTTGCGCGCACACACACGCACACACGCCCACACACACACACACACACACACACACGCACACACACAGACACACACACACACATTTCCACACTCACACACACTGGATCCCTAACAGAGTGTAGCCTTCCTCTGCACTGCATGTGCCTGCCTCTCTCTCTGCCTCTCTTTTCCTCTGCCCTCTTTACGTCTCCTTTTTTCTCCTTCCCGTCTCCTCTCTCACTCTCTGAATCATCGATACGCACACTTACCTCTCGGTCAAACGCCCGCTCTCCTGTGTATGCTCTCACGCCCGTACATCTCCCAGTCTCTCACTTTCTCTGTCTCCCTGCCCCCCCTCCACCTCTCTCTCTCTCTCTGGTTGGCTCGTTGTGCAGGCAGCCCGGGCTCTGCAGCAGCAGCGGGCCGACTCTGGCGATGCACTGCTAGTAACTGCCACGGCGGGGGAGGAGGATGGCACAGCGATGGAGCTCTCCCAGCTCCTCGACCAAATCAGGACGCAGTGCGACCGCCTCAGCCTCAGCGGCCCGTGTCACTCCCCGGGCGACGGACGATCGGGCCCGTCCGCCGGTCCAAATCAATCCCCGGGTGCCGGACGATTCGGAGCAGCGCTCAGACCCTGGGCCCACGGAGGGTCTCTCACGCAGGTAGGCCCACGCAGCGCACCGCGGCCATCCGCCCTCCCTTGACATGTTTTTTCTTTGGCTTCCATCCCTCTTTCTTTCATCTGCCTTGGCTCGCCGCCACATCGACACACCCTCGTTATAGTCCACCTCAGGCTGTTTCCATGGGCAACGCAGAGATATGTGATGAGATAAAATACCTATATTTTTTTACACGAGATCAAAGAGTCTCTTGTCAAATGCTCTCCCATAGAGAATCCATCACCAAGATATTCAGTTTCACTACGAAACTGAAATGTTTCTCAATCCAGCCTCTTACAATATTCATACATTGTAAACCCCAACAGCTACACAATAGTACATCATAAGAAATGGGCCTCCACTGATCTGGTTACTGCTTGCTGCCCACAAGGCATCACCTCAGGAAAACATTATTTACAGGCTTTGAAATGGGACCGTTTGGATCTCTGTTTTAAAGGAGAACTTGTCATTGGTAAATGTCCTATGGCCATATGCTGTACATATCAAGTGGAGACAGTTTTTTAGGCCTTGAAATAGGAGCGTTTACATTTCACTTGATATGAGAATATGATGGATTTGACGACTGACATGTTTTCTTTTCAACAGTAACACAGGCCATCTGGTCATAGTCGTAGTTTTGCTTACAGTTTCCCGTAAAATGATTTCTAACTCACATCAAGCTTCAAAGCATTTTCATTTGAGTGGAACAGGGACTAGAGAGGCTGTGTGTGTTATTTCTTCCCTCTGGTCAGTACTGTGGTGTAGTGCGTGCGTTGCAAATGGCTACCCTATTCCCTGGAAAGTGCACTCCTTTGGCCCGGGGCTCTGTTCAAAAGCATTGCACAATGTAGGGAATAGGGGTCCGTTTTGGGAAAGAGCCAGTGACTTTGATGTGACAGGCATGATTAAGCATCTTGGCCCACGGCTGCAGGCAGCGACCGGTACTTAACCAGCGTCTGCTCTACACAATGACTTCGTATCCCTCCTAGTCAGTGCCTGTCTGGAGTGGAATTCAGACATTACAGCTTGGTTCCGGGTCTTTCCCGGAATATGGTTAGCTTAGCCAGACGCTGTACCTAGTGGGCAAGGCTAATATGCCATGGTTGTCTTATGATCATCACTTATGATCATTTAGAACAAGTGGCCTAGTTACCTATGGTAACAGCTTTAGTAACATCTGTGGTAACAGCTTCAGTAACGGCTGTGGTAACAGCTTCAGTAACTGCTGTGGTGACAAATTAGCTTTAGTGACAGTTGTAACAGCTTAAGGATCGACTGTAGTAAAGGCTTGAGTTACGGCTGCATTAGGTATCACACATGGTTGGAGCGTTAATGACATAAGATCAAGCTAGTTACAAGGAATCAACTACGCCTGAGTGCCGGCTTACCGCGTATCAAAGCTAATTTCAGCGTCGCTATCTGTGGGAATCGGTTGTCCAAATGGGATGAGGTGGATTAGTACAGGTGTAAAGCTATGTGTCACCAGGCTTAAGTCTTTATCAAGATCTGTGGTGCTTTTGTGCTTGTAAATACATCCCCGGTTTAAGCGGCCAGGCGTCAGTCTTCTCATAAACAGCTGTGCCTGGAGACCTTTGACTGTGGGCCAGCATGTTAGGGCGGTGGTTGGGACGGGTGTGTGAGTGACAGTTTTCATGGGTGTGTGTGTGTGTGTGTGTGTGTGTGTGTGCCTGAGTTCCATGTTAATTATACCGGTTTTAGTCTGCCTCAGTGGCCAATATTTTAGAACAATTATTTAGATGTTTTTCTATGTGTGTGTGTGTGTGTGTGTGTGTTTTCTAACCCCTTCTGGTTCCCCTCAGCTTAATGCCGAGGAGGCAGCATGGGCCCAGGTGAACATCGGAGGAGCGGCCTTGAGGGAGGCGCGGGCGGAGCTGGCCGAGGCCAGGAAGCAGTGGCGTTGCCTGCAGGTTGAGATCGAGTCCCTTCATGCCTTGGTGAGCACAGCGCACGCAGCGAACGCAGAGGCGCAGACACGCGCGTGAACACACGTCCGCTGGCGCACGCGACGGCGCGCCGCCGCAGCTTCATGACGGCATAGAGGCCTTTCGCATCCACAGTGGCTTCTGAAGTAACGCTAGATGTCCATTTCCCTGTTTACCACCTCCTAAAGTCATACCCCATCCCCTCTAACTGTCTCTGCCCTCTTCTGTCTCCTCCTTTCTTGTCCCGTCCATTGGTCATCTTCTGTCCAACTCGTTCCTCTCCGTCCCTTCTCTCCCTTCTTTGTCCAACTCCCCGCATTCCTCCCCATTTTCCGTTTTCACGGTCCCCCACCGCGCACGGTTCGAATTTCTTCATCCCCTCGCCTCCTTCTTCTCCGACCCCCTCCCCTCCACCTTCCCGCGCCCTTTCCGTTTTGGTCTTCAACAACTCTATCTCCCCTGTCTCCGACCCACCCATCTTCACCTGACCCCATCTGCTCTGGCCGCCCACACACTTCAGGAGAAAGGTCTGGAGAGTTCCCTCCACCACACGCAGCGGCAGTACTCCAGCCAGCTCCATGACCTGTCGAGGGTGGTCCAGGGCCTGGAGGGCGAGCTGCAGGAGGTCAGGAGCGGCCTGGCCACACAGCGGGAGCGCCACGGACAGCTTCTTAACACCAAGATGAGGCTGGAGCGGGAGATCGCCACGTACCGGCGCCTGCTGGAGCGCGAGGAGGGCAGGTGAGGACGTCCGCGACATGATATCCGGGTGCACAGTCTGGGCAGGTGAAAGGGAAGTTGTTTCAGACGCCTGAGTTTATGTGTTAGCTTGTATGTCTTTGCAGATATGCAGGTGGTGTTTATGGAGAATCCCTTACCGATGTATGTCCACCAATGATGGCCAAGGTGATATACAGGTGTGACTCATGATACAGCCTTACATGACCTTTGCCATGGAGAAAAGATGAAAGCGCTGGACTGTTAGCCATGTATATCTTTAGTTTATATGAGAAAGTCCCTTTGAAAACCTTTTTGTGTGTGTGTGTGTGTGTGTGTGTGTGTGTGTGTGTGTGTCTTTGAAAGCGTTGTTTTGCATGGATGAACTCACTTTTAGTTTCAGATTAACTGAAATAACATGCCTCAGTTGCTTATGGCAACTCTTGATACTGTACTAAAAAAACTCTCAGGATCCCACAGCCGTAATAATCAATCTTTTATTCCTCATACATGCAGACAGTCAAAAAGTCCAGACAGACAAAACACCCAGACAGTCAAAACAGAATAACCTAAACCATCAAACACAAGCACCATCTTGTTCCCAAGTACTCTAATCAATGTAACACCCAAGACCAAAATAAGCTTGTTAAAAGATTAGGTCAATTTAGAAGAGATTCCTCTGATTTTCCACTTTGTCTCCCTATCAAAACAACACCATTCACATGTCAAAGCTTACTCAGTTGTAGTAGTTTTGATATGTGATATTCGTTGCCAAAGCAGCTTAAGGACCTATTTGCATTTAGAGTCAATGATCGCAGGTTGAGACAGAGACATTCTGGCTGTGATTCAAATGTAGTAGTGAAATTACTGGTTACTGGGAATTCACCTGAGACTAATGTTTTAGGTGTCATGTTTTGGTGTGACGGTAAACTAATCATTTGGCATCACTGCGATCATAGCAGATGCACGCAGAAATGGCTATGCCGTGGCTTGTGAAATGTTGGCACTGATTTTCAAAATATGACTCATCATGCAAAAAAATGTCTTATATTTAAGGATAGTGATAATATGAAGCTATTTATTATCACATAGTTGTTTGGCTCCTTTTTTAAATCATAAGGATAACAGAAATTACCCAAATGGCCCTCATCAGAAGTTTGCATACCCTTGAATGTTTGGCCTTGTTACAGACACATATGGTGACAGACCCATATGAAAATGTCAATTAAGGGTGGATTTCCCACACCTGTGGCTTTTTATATTTCAATTACTGTCTGTGCATATATTGTCAATGAGTTTGGATGATGTCAATGAGAGTGGATGCACTGAGCAGTCTAGATACTGAGCCATGGGAGCAGAAAAGAATTGTCAACAGACCTGTGTTACAAGGTAATGGAACTTTATAAAGATGGAAAATTATATAAAAAGATATTCAAAGCCTTGCGAATGCCAGTCAGTACTGTTCAATCATATATTAAGAAGTGGAAAATACAGGGATCTCTTGATACAAAGCCATGGTCAGGTAGACCAAGAAAGATTTCAGCCAAAACCGCCAGATGTATTGTTCAGGTTACAAAGAAAACCCCACAGGTAACCACAGGAGAAATACAGGCTGCTCTGGAAAAAGACTGTGTGGTTGTTTCAAGGAACACAATACGACAATACTTGAACAAATATTAGCTGCATGGTCAAGTTGCCAGAATGAAGCCTTGGTTACAATATGCCCGACAACATGCCTCAGCTTCTGGCACACATTCATTTTGAGTGACTAGACCAAAATAGAGCTTTATGCTCACAACCATAAGCGCTATGTTTGGAGAGGGGTCAACAAGGCCTATAGTGAACAGAATACCATCCCCATTGTGAAGCATGGTGGTGGCTTGTTTTGCCTGCTCACGCATGTTTTCGTTACAAATGGTACATGTATTACCTTTTCTACAAGGGTATGCAAACTTTTGAGCAAAACAGTACTTCTTTAAATCATATACTGCATCAATAGCTACATTGCAGACTAACATAAAAAACAACCTGAAAACAATAATTAAAAAGATCTGTTAAAATAACAGCAGTTGAACTACCATTCGACTCATAACATCCCAACGTTTAATGCTGTGTCTTCTGTACACCCAGTTTGTTTTATTAGGGAAGATGACCCGCAAACTACAGTACAGGCCTATATATATATATATAACTACTGTAGAGGCCTATATATATATAACGACTGTAGAGGCCTATATATATATATATAGTTATATATATAACTACTATAGAGGCCTATATATATAACTACTGTCCAGGCCTATATATATATATATATATATATATATATATATATATATATATATATAAAACTACTGTAGAGGCCTATATATATAACTACTGTACAGGCCTAAATATCACACCAATTTATCATCAGTGGGGCAATCAGGCACATACCAGGCCACGTTGTTTCCCCATCGCATGTGTTTCTCAACCGGCCAGTGGGAGGCATTGTTGAGCTTTTGCTTATCTAGAAGGTGTGTTGTGCAATGTGGTTTAACCTCCTTGTTGGTTTAACCACATGATGACAGTCAATAGAGTCACAGGCCTGCTGCTTTCCCTCCTTCCATCAGTCATGTTCTCTTTCCCAACTCTGCGTTCTGGGCGTCGGCCATCTTAGTCAAACTAGAGGGGTGATAAAAAACTGAATCGCCCTCCTTAACTACGTTAAAGTTGTTTTCATGTGATGTTTTTTCTTTGCGCAGAAATTGCCTTCCCCCACGGAATGAGCTCGCAACTAACAAATAATGCAATGCTACACTTTATCATGTACATCAACTTTACCATTTTCGTACATTTTCGTAGTAATTAATACCACCATATGGTGAAGAAGGCTGACACTTTGTTGAACACCATAGACGAGTGTCATGACTAAATGTCCGGATCCAGCTGCAGACATTATTTTAAATTGCTGAAAATCAGACTTTCTAACTGTTTATGCAACTTTAACTTATCATTGATTGGTATTCCTTCAGCCACGCAATTATCTTAAAGAAACATCACTCTGACATCATGTAGTTGGACGACATCTAAAGCATATGTTGAGAATGTCCCTCTCTGTTGCCCTCACGGAACCCATTGTGCCTAACCCATTTGCCTGTGTATTCACAGGTACCCTGGTGGGAGTAACAGACTGGGGCTTCGACCCTGGAGGGGTTCCATAGGAGAACCGGTTCCTGCAGGGCCGGAGCCAAAGGAGAACGGAGTGGAGGAAGACAGTTTTAGCGAGCTTGCGGTTACCCCCGAGGAAACGCTGTCTGAACCCCTGCCTGAGAGACCCTATTCCAGGTCTAAGAACGGGCCAAAGAAGGCCCCCGGCCTGGTGCTTCGGAGGCAACAGAGCCTGGTCATCTCAACAGGCGAGTGAAGGGGTCTCATAGAGAGACGTGACCGGAAACACGTGACTTAACAATAAACTGTACCCACACATGTGATATAACAATACACAGTACACGCACACTTGACATAACAATACACTGTTCCCACGCACTTGACATAACAATACACTGTTCCCACACATGACATAACCATACACTGTACACACACACGTGACGTAACAATACACTGTATCTACAAACATGACATTACAATAAACTGTACCCACACATGTGACATAACAATACACAGTACACACACACTTGACATAACAATACACTGTTCCCACGCACTTGACATAACAATACACTGTTCCCACACATGACATAACCATACACTGTACACACACATGACATAACCATACACTGTACACACACATTTGACATAACAATACACTGTATCTACAAACATGACATTACAATAAACTGTATGTGCACACGTGACTTAACAATACACGGTACGCACGTTCTCACGCGTTATTGTCCATTGAGCAGAGCAAGAGCGAGACAGTCTGAGGATTTCCACGGTGAAGACCCAGGAGGTCCTGCAGGGCAACGTGGTGAGGGAGAGGGCAGAGGTCACCGGCACCGTGGAGTAAGTATTGGAAAGACTAATTGATTACTTGCTTCATAGACCAAATGTCACTGCCATGTCTGGGTCAGTCAGTGACAAAAGTGAAAAGAGGTAAAGCATTACATTTTGCATGGTTATTCCTTTTAATTTTTATAATAAAGCATTCAGAATCAAATTCATGCCAACTTGAAGGTTTTTCAACTTCAGGTAGCAGCTGAAGGTTTTCCCAGGTTGCACCTCTCTGTTTTAATATATTTTACTAATGATGACAAACCAACACAGACACACCCGCATGGGGTGGAACCATCACGCCCTGGCGACGTCTGGGCCAGGAGAAAATATATGCAGACTCACACACACACACGCAAGCACACACATACACACACAGACACCCCCAGGGAACCATATCGACATGTTTAACAAGCCAGAAGTGATTAAGTCTATTCAGTCTGTGGACACACATTTGGCGTGAGCCCTCAGTGTGTGGTTAGTAGAGGCGCTCAGAGATGTTCCTTAAAACTATCTATTCAATTTTGGTCATTTAGCAGATGGGCCATATACAATAGCGAATACATACATGTTTGAAACCCTTTGTGAGAATTCCACCCACAACCCCGGCATTTCAAGAGCCATGCTCTCACCCAGGACACATCAGAGGGAGACATAGCACCGTCTGAGAAGAGGGCATGGCACCTGACCTCCATACCTGAGGTGCCCTCGACTCAGCGGAATGCATTCTTCGTGCCTGACGGTAGGCGTTGCTCCCTGAGTGGGAACGGCCGCCCGCATATTTCCGTTTTCAAAGTCATCGTCGCCCACTGCCGTCACACCACCCCAGGGGGCTGTCACAAACTGGTTGTTTTACTAACTGTGGAATCCCTGACTCTGATAATTGCGACAATTAACCGTAGAAAGCATGTGTGCGTCTGGGAGGGGTGCTCGATACAGACTGTTTAGGATAATAATCCCATCTGTGATCTCTCATTTATGTAAAGGACCGATTATCAGAGGCGCCTTTTGAGGACATTTGTTTACAGCCACCAAAGTAGACAGTTCACCAAACCAGTCCCTGAGCAGGTTAAATAAAACACTTAGTGTGACTATACAGACCGACAATGAGCACACACACAGCAAATTATGACAAGCAGACAGGACCTTAAATACAAGGTATTCCGTATATAACAGCTCGGCATATTTGTCTTCAATCAAGCACCTTGAGAGCCTTTCGTAGACGGAGTGAATGGGGTTTTAATGTTGTACAGCTCGAGCCCAACCTGTAAATCAGTGTGTTAAGTGGGGGAGGATAGTGGTTTAGTGTTTCTGCTCCTTTTGTTAAACATGTATTCTGTTATAGATACACAGTGTAGTGACTGCTGTAAACTAATCTGGTCGGTATGCCCTAACCTAACCTAACCCAACCCCTCCCACCCCCGCCCCCAGGACAGACAGAATCGACAAGGTGATTAAGCAGTGGGAGGGCTCCTTCTTCAAGGGGAATCCCAAGCTGCGTAAAAAGTCGGTGTCTCTGCGCTTCGACCTGCACATGGAGGCAGCGGACGAGGGCAGTGCCCAGGCCAAGCAGGGCAGCCTGCCCGACGTGGAGGTCCGCCTGGTGATGAAGAGGTCCCGCAGCATCCCCACCATCGCCCAGTGACCCGGCTAGTCGTCCGGCCTTTGACGGGGGGGGGGGCACCGCGTCACTGGGTTCCGACGTCGTCGACTGGTTGTGTCACCCGGCGACTGTGTGTGCCACGCCACTGACCCGTGATATCACGCCACTGACCAGTATGGTCCTCCCCTGCGTTTGACTGTGACATCACCCGCCATGAGAACTGCATTGCATTGCCCAGAGTGGTGATTTTGTCATAACCCATCGTCAACACTGTGACATCAGCATTCCCAGCAACACTTTGGTCACCTTGGTGACAACATCAATATCATATGTATAAAAAATCCGAGAAATGTCTAATAAACCATAGGAGGTGGGCGGGGATTGTAATTTAGCTAATTAAATTGCACTTCTGTAAAATAGAAGGCAATAGGTGACGACAGGCCACAGTTCCAGAGATTCACTCTGTGGCAAATCATACATTGTACCACTATGTTATAACTCTCTGGTCACCACATTTAACGATTGTATAATCCAACCATACTTTAATAACAACTAACCCTTTATACAGCTGGTGGGAGATATAAACTGGGAAAAAGGTTGAGTTATGACAGAGTTGAATGTGGCATAATACTGTGAACATTCTAAGGGACGTTATTTTCTTGTAAATTTGCTGTGTGTAAACACTAATGGACTTGCTATGCAGTTGTCAATGACCCTAGCCGTAAAGGATTGCCTCTCGCTGAAACCTGTACTAGTTGCTTTTTCTTACACCGTATACCTGATCTGTAGATGGAGAATATGGTCAGAGTCAAAACAAAGGCAACTAAAATAGAGATGTACAGTATTAAATCCAATTGAAATCCCCAAACTGCTTACTGTGACCCAAACTGCAGTGAGCTTGGCTTCCAATCTTACCTTCCCTTTTACATCTCAGAGATATGACCTTATTTAGCCAGAAGGGAGCGGTATTTGTACATATTCACACTTGAATGCTTAGGGATTGTGGTGTCTTATACCTTATAATGAAATATTATACAAATAATATATTAGATTTTTTTTTGCTGTTTTTGAGTTGGTGCCAAAGATTTGAAAAGGAAATAAAAACATGTGCATTGCAGTTGGGTGCCTCTTATGTAAAAAAAAAGTTTTGGAAGAAACATTATCTATGCAGTTCTTCATGCGCTTGATTAGCTCTGCTTTGTGGAGTAACTGGAACTAGATTTTAGAGCTATTTAACTAGAAAGAAGCGTCATGCTTTAATCTAACAATTTCTTCATTTAAATAAAAAGATCACAAATGCTGTCTGTTGTTTAGTTTTTTTTACCAAGTAATTATACAAGACCATACAGTATGCATGCTGTTCTGTAAAAATAAAAAAAATTCCCATCAGACCATTCCATGTATTTGTGTCGGCATGTGTTGTGGGTGTGGAGATAATGAGGATCCAACAGTGAGCAAGTAAAAAACATTCATCCGCTTTATTATAACTTTATTATAAAGTTTATTATCATCCCAAACATGAAATAGATACGTCAAAGTTTTCATTCCGTGTACAATAATATACAACAACAAATATATGTATTGTAGTGGCCCAAGAGGCTTGGTGGTGGAGCTCAACACACCTGCTAATAAAATAAGAAGCCCTCCAGAGAAGTTGAGAGAGCGCCCAACCTATGGCCTGATTCTTCTGTAGTTGTTATATTATTTGATGTATGCACGGGTAAACCTATGTTTGGACCTGTGGGAGTAGAGCTTCTGTTTCAAGTTTGTTCATTTGGGTTTGACAGAACCTTTTTTTGTAACCTTGAACAAACGCCCCTGTCCAGTGCACTGCAGAACCGGCCCTCATGGCCTCCAGTGTCTTCACCTTGAATGAGCCTAGTCACCCCTCAGACGCTACAATAGCTATGCATATTTGATTGAGTGCAGGTATGAAAACATTATTGGATTTAAGAATAACAAATAAATAATAATTTGACCCATACTGGATCCAAATTCAAAATCGCATGCATATAAAGAATTTTGTACATAAAACCATGTATCAGTGTCAATTGATCAGTCAAGAGTTGATCTCCAAGTTAGAACTGGTCTTCAAGTCAATCAACAGTGTTACTACAAACATCCAGTGCTTCTTAACTTAGTTAATATAACTACCATGTCTTTTTCCAAGTTCCATTTAGAATTTACTCCTGATTCTGTGTGTTTCGGCAAAGCCGAAGACCATCAGTGAACAAGACAGTGATCTGAATCAGTAGTACAATTTGGGCAACACTCACTGTAGAAATTATACAGTGTTAGGCCTTGTAACTGCAATAAATCGATGGGTCTGGAATGTTTAATAATTGAAAGGCACCACATTTTTATGAACAGACACCACAATCTCCGCCAGAAATGCACCTGCCGAAGGAATCCATACATTTCAAGGTCTTGCAAGAGGACTTATACTTCGAGTCACAACAGGGAATATTATGAGCCTGGGCCCCTGGCCTTATCACTGGGACCCAGGGGGCCTCTGACTGTAATACCGGGGATGTAAACTAAAAACTCTCCCACAAAGAACGGGGTGTCGCTACGTTTTGGTTAAGATGCCCTGTGTCAACTCAATGGTGGGGCTGCAAGGCTGTAGGGGGTCGTACTCCGCGAAGACGTGGCAAACATTCTCCATACCAGCCTCGGTGCCCTTCGCCACTATGCCAAACATCCTGGAGAGAGAAAATTTAAGTTGGATATTAGCCTAGGATACATAACGCAGTTAGCTTTAATTCACAAGTCTTACAGATTATGCCGCTGTCATAAAAATGATGATTGAAGCTACTACTGGACACAGAAACATACCTTGCTGGCTTTGAGCATTTATGCCAACTGTAAAGAGGAAAGAGACACATGCACAGATTAGGCTATTTGGCAAGATGGTGACTTGAGAAACATTCCTGTCTGGACTTCATCCTGCTGTTGACATGGTGATATAGATGTTGTAGTTTTTCTACAGAGTAACTCACAATCTTTTGTCTGGATCTTCACCACTGTAGCTGAGCATATGTACAGGGTAGTGACGTCTGAAGAAGAGCCTGTCGAGACAAAATTGTTTTTTTTAAATCAAATTTCTCAATTTTCAAAGGCAGGCAACACAGGGCCTTATTCAAGCCTGGGACACCTTGGACCCAAATCCATTTAGCGGGAAGAACAAAAACATGTCTTGTCCCATCCAGCGTATGACCATCACCGGCTTTAGACTTCTCTGAAGATAATGTAATCTAATTCAGATGTATTTTTCTTACTTTCTCTGGATGTCTGTCACAGTGACACCTTTTGGGGACACCTTCAGGTTGACTATGGTGGGTTTGATGGCGCTTGTGTCCTGGAAGATGGCAGACACTGCTTTCTGCACAGCACATGGTCCTGTCAGCATCTCAGTTGGGATGGCATTGAGGTAAAGGAAATTGCAAGCTATGGAAAAAAAAACAATTAATCAATGTAAGACAATGCTCAGATTGTTGGGTTGATGCAAAAAACGGTTTACGTTGGGCTCACTGCAACCTGTGAGAAACTGCTAACTACACGCTTGTAGTGTTTTGACCAGTGTTGTCATCCGCTCTCTACAAAGCCAAATTCCATTGCCTAGTATTAGAGGCATAGTGATTGATAAGTAACAAGCTTTCATCTTGTGATTTGTGTAGCTGGTAGGCAATCCTATTACATGCTGATGTCTATTAGGCCTGCTTTCCAAAATGCTGTCATGGTTCAAACAGTGCAATGTACAGTGTCCTCAACTAATACTGGCACCCTTGCTGAATATGAGCAATACGGGCTGTGAAAGAAATGTCTTTGCTGTTCATCCCTGTGGTCTTTTTTTCAAAATAGTCATAAAAATCTATTAATTGAAGTATTATGACGCAAACAAATTTAACAAAATGAATACAATATTTCTGCCCAAAACATGTGTGCCACACTTACTGGCCCCCTAGAAATTCCTATTTTACATTTTTAAGTTCACCTGAGTTACTTGGACCACTTGAGTGGTAAGCCATTTGTTTTGGTGTGGTATAATTATAAGGTGAAACACAGGCCAAATTACGATTGTCAGCCATCACTGCACAGAGCCAAGATTACAGTAATAACATGCAACCAAATCAGGAAATGGCCATAAGAAAATGTTATGGCCATAAGAAAAAGGTTGAAAACGACAATAATTAAAAAGTTTAAAGCAACTTGAGATGTTAACAAACAGCTTTGGAAGAGGACGTGTGTCTGTATTGACACCACGCACAGTGAGCAGGATGGATCGAGTGGCCAAAGAATCTCCAAGGATCATAGCCAGAGAATTAGGGTCTTCAAAACAACGATCAACGACAGCGCCTACATTACCACAGGTTGCATGGGAGGGTTGCTGTAAAAAAAACGTTGCTGTCATCAAACAACAAACTAGAGTGTCTACAGTCTGCCAAACATTACTGGAACCGGGTTCCATGGTCAGATGAGACCAAATTAGAGCTTTTTGGAAACAAACGCCAGATGTGGGTTTTGGCGAAGACAGAAAGATAACCATAAAGAAAAGCACCTCATCCCGACTGATGTACGGCGGTCAATCTTTGATATTGTGAGCAGCTTTTTTTCCAAAAGTCCTGGACAACGTAAGGATACTTGGTATCATGGACTCCATCCATTACCAGCAGATATCAAATCAAAACCTGACTGCATCTGCCAGGAAGCTAAAGCTGTGCAGTGACCTTCCAGCAAGACAATGATCCAAAGCACACCTCAGAATCACTACAAAAATGGTTCACTGACCACAGAATCAAGGTTTTGCCATGGCCATTACAGTCCTTTGACCTAAACCCGATAGAAATCCTGTGAGTCTGAAGAATCTGGAAATATGTACGGAGGAATAGTTTCAGATCCCTTGCCATGTGTTCTTCAACCTCGTTGTGCATTATAGAAGATTGAGCTGTTATTTTGGTAAAGAAAGGTTGAACAAAGCATTAAATTAAGGGGTGCCAATAATTGTCGCTCACATATTTGAGGAAAATATTTATTTTATACTAAGAATTTTTTTCCTTCAATTGTGTTACATTAATTAAAGGTACATTTTTTCTTTATATTTTGAATGCAAAATGAAGACGATCGTCAATTAAGACTTCTGTTGCACATATTTACTGAAGGTGCCAACAAAATTAGTGGGGGGTCCTGTAGGATACTAAATTTGTTATTAATATAATATGAAAACATTATTTTCTGCAAATAGTTATAAATGCAACTTGTAAATCGTGCGCTGTATCCATGTACCTTGTGCCAAAAGCAATTTCATTTGTATATCGTGAATATAAGAACTGAAAGATGAAATGTATAAAATGCACCATAACCAGGAAGTCGTGCAAATATTTTGGAGTTGAGTAGGATTCGAGCTGGAACCAGTCAGAGTATAGACTACCCTAAACCTTACTTAAAAAAGTAAGATGAGATTTTTCGAGACAGAAGAATATGAAGCTAGCAGACGTGAAAAGACAGAGGACATCAGAACCAGATAATCTACAATATTGCGAAAGGTGAGTGCACAATTCTCACCAGTCTTCTCTTTTGTTGCAGACCTGTCATTGGTCTCTTTGTTCGGATCTGTGGACAAAACAAAGTCATAACCGAATTGTATTAATAGTTTGTGGAATATGTTGCTCACATCATTGTATCATGCAATACAATGGATGTAAACATCAGCAAGTGTCATGTTTTCTGTCTAAATTTAGGCTAGCTGTTTTCATTTAACATACCATATGGCTGGAGCCGAAGTTTGCAGGGTAGAGCATATGGAGTAATGGTGTGTTGGTAGACAAGGGCAGAAAGACTACCTGAAAAGGGTCAAAAATGTGCAGGTATTATAAAAGTTCTTAAATGCAGGTTCACGATTATCAGTGTTTAGTTGATGTTCATTCAAGGAATATCCACAAGAGGGCAGTGGTGATCTTTCAGTGTCTTTGCATTCAGCACGTGAATGCACCAGGAGCAATTACATGATCTAGTGAAGCAACATTGCTAAGTCGCCATGTTTTAGATCTGCGTAGCATCACAGTAAGACCTAGGTGCAATTTGTTTTTATGTGTGACCGGGAAGCCGTGTTGCATTTCCCTTTCTATTCATCTACATCTCCTTTTTTATTTATTCGTTTTAGTTGGTATTCTGCAATTCAGTATTTAGCTACCAATGTATAATTTACAATAAACCTTCCTTTGACATTCTTCTTATCTCCTGTTTTTTGTGATCCAATGCAATAACAAAGCAACCTCAATCAAACCAACATTTTATAACGTTGGTGTTTGAACTAGCAATCTTTCGGTTACTCGCCCAATCCACCAACCAGGCTATCTGCTACCTATACCACTTTAATTTCTTTTTATAGGTAAAGCAAATATTCAGCTCCAAAAAAAATTAGGAGACCACTGAATCTTCTGCTTTCCTATCCAAAAAAGTTGAAAAGAAACGTTTTGAGTAAGGAACAGAAGTGTTCAAGTTGCAGTGGTCTTGTAATTTTATCCTTTGTTCCTCACTCAAAACCTTCCTTTTCCAATTTTTTGGCAAAGAAAGAAAGGGTGCAGTGGTCTCTTATTGTTTTCCGGAGCTGTATATCTACGTTCATACTTTTTTACTGTCGTTTCTCAATCGGGTTTTTACTTCTACAATCACTGAATACACTTTCACTGCCATTGCCCAACATCTGTGGGGCCCGAAAAACAACCACTACAGTAACAATGACAGGGTGGGGTTTTCTACCCAGACGCCTTAGAGATCTTACCACGCCTGTATAGGTGTTTTCACCCATAAGCCAACAACCCATTAACCACATATAGCGATCTGTCAGTTTATTATGCAGTGTATGACATGGCGAGCAATCAGTGGTCGACGCGTGCAACTTCTGAGCTGGGGAATTCGACCATCACTGACTTCAGGAGCCTATGAACCCTATGAACTCAAACCTCTCAGGCTCCCCAAAAGCAAACAGGTCCAGGAGGCCAGCTAGACGGCTGACTCAACCAGTATTAACTTTCAGACACCTCCTATGCCAGGGCGTGTTCCCTTTGTCAGAGCGCTTTTGATTAACTGCTCTTGGTAACCCTGTAAACGTGGGGTTGATGGATTGTTGATTCATAGTGTGATTAAATAGCCGGAACCTACTGAGCTTTGTCTTGTCTCGCGGCTCCTTGCTAGTTGTTTAGAATGCTGGCAGGGCAACACAGGCATAGGACACGTGCTAGTTTCCCACTCACCGAAGTACGGTTCCTGAGAGGAACCTTTGATGCGAACGCCCTTGGCCGACGACTCAATGAGAAAATGTCTCACGAGCTCCGAGTTGCCCTCCGCTGGAATAAAGCATTGGATAGAAAGATTCAGGAAAAGAGGAAAGCCAAGCAGTCTAGAAGCTAACGTGACACATAAAATGTAGGTCCCTGGCTACAACGAGTGTTTGTGATGGGCATGGTGTGCCTTGACTGGGCTGTTATAATAGCTGCCGTGTATGAACGCCAGGAATCAATCCATGCTATAGCATTCCTGTAACCAAACACCAGTGGGTGTTTTGTACTTCCACTAGGTAGGCATTAGGAACCATCAATGGTTGCACAACAGGCTAACCACAGACGGACGTGCCCAGTCAGGTTAGCAGGAACGCAAGTTGTGTGCGATCGGTTTAATGTGCTTTAGGGCCATTTATAGGACTAAGAAGGGGTGTGTGTCTACACAATCTCCTAGGTGTGTGTGTGTGTGTGTGTGGGTGAGGTTATTCTGGGAAGAGGTGTGTTGTACTGGGCATGACCTAAGAATGGCTTACCTGGTTGGCCATTTAAGGACATATTTGCAGGAAGCTGGTCCACCTTCATGGCCAGGCCAAAGGAGCCCTTGTAAGAGGTGCTGTCTCTCACCACAAAGGTCCCCGCCTCCTGGTTCATCACTATGGCCTCCGCTGCAATCAGACAGATGGGACAGACATGACTCAGACAGTGCTGGCATACACCCATTGTATGCCACCTATATATGACCATCCATTAACTTTGTGGATAAGGGTTTAACAGTAGCAACAGAGATAGTGTTTTTTCACTTGTTGAATTGTGGTTGTTTATGGAGGAAGTGTACCAGATGAGAATCAGTAGGTGTGAAAAGGGTACGAGGGGGGAAAAAAGAGAGCGAGATTTTGTTTGAACGCAAACTCACCCTGAACTCTGTTGATGTGCGGGCGGAACCAGAACTTGGATGTATCCATGACAAACTTCATGGAGGACTGGCTGCCTTGGAATGGGCTTTGGAAAGCTGTGCAGCCACAAAATCAAATACAGATGTTATTATTGAAAACACACAAACCTTTTCCCAGCAAAGATTTTTTGATCGATGTCAAAATGGCCCGACAAATGTCATGACCATTGGGACTCACAGGGAGACGGCGACAGTGGCCTGGAGCCGGACGTCTGAACAACCTGCATAATGTCTGAGACGGTTGCCTCTGGAGGGGTCTGGGAGCTGAAATTTGGCTCCGGAGCTCCATTGATCAACACCACAGGGATGTCTGTCAGGGAGCCCGCCAGAGAGGCGGGGCTGCTGTGAGAGCTGCCGTGAATTCCCTGGAAGTGGTCGAGCGGCGAGGGCCCAGTCGGCGAGGGTTTTTCCGGGCTGTGCTTGCTGCCAAAGGGCCTGGTCAAATACCTGGGCGTGTCGCTGAATGAGCTGGAGGTCTGGCCGGGGACAGACTCGGGGCTGTCTCCTTCACTGTCACTGACCAACGACTGGTAACTGTTGGATGGAAGCGGCGGTTACAGCACCATAGTGTCAGTTGACAGTAATCTGTGACTGGTCCATTACTAGTCCCACGGGACATGTGTTCAATGGAATGTTTTACATTAAAAAGTATATGAAACAATGTAAATAACAGGAATCGAATAATGACCATGGTCTGTATAGACCACAAGGACGCTGTATTGTTTGTGTCCTAACCTGCTCCTCATGTAGCTGGTGTCAGAGCCGGGGGATGTGGAGAGCTGTGATGCGGCGCTGTTCCTGTGAGAGTACGACCCGCGCGGCATCCCCACGGAGCAGAACGGGCCCGTCTCGCCGCCCTGCACCGAGGGCGAACGCCGGCGGGGGGCACTGCCGCACGGCAGGGGGGGCCGACAGGATGCTTCGGAGAACACCAGGGAGCCGCTTGGGCTGCAGCTGGAGCCGGAGGTGCGGGGGATGGGAACGCTGCAGGACGGAGAGACGGGGCGCCCGAGGGTCCCCGTGGAAACACCTCTGGGGATCAGCACACATCTGGACACGTCTTCTTCTGGAGAGTAGACATCTGGGGAGGATGGAGGACGTCAGGACATGGGGCAAGAGGAGCTGAATGGCGATTAAATAGACGGGATGGAATGTCTGATGTGCTATTAAGTGTGGCGTTATCTGAGAGGAGAGAGTGGCTTTACCAGTAAATTAGCTGTCCTGTCAGCAGTAAGTCTGTTTATTTTAAAGGATTATTTACTTGTGTTTCTAAATATATATGAACGCAACCACATATTTATAGGTCTTAAACATTTCCTTCTATTAAATCTGTAGAAATAGGCCTGTTGGTCGATAGTCATATTAATTGCGGTGTAGTGTTGCTTTTTCGAAAGCCACATACTCTACTGTAGAGCCAGACGGCGCATGTTGCAAAGAATTGTTTAATCCATACACTCACACATCCAAATCCTTTCCCATCAATGGCTTTATTTCTGTTCAAGATGGATGGACTTGTTTTTTGGGTCTATACGACATTTTATCAGGTTGCGAAGGGAAAATACACTTAAATTAAATTCCTTTACGTTATGCAGGATTTTACTTGTTCGGGTGAATCCCTCCCAGAACCCGATTTACCCAGCTGCAGTGCTCCAATACGCCTAGAAAACACTGCGTTCCTGTTCTGATAATGAGGAACAAGTACTCAGTCATGGAGACGTTTGAACTTGTCCTGTTTCTTTCTGGCTGACAATACAATGTCCCTGCCAGGTGTGTTAGCCTGTGGCCTCGTTAGTGTGCAATGACAGGAGGTATCCTGGAATAAGGAACTGTAAGGGTCTCTATGGTGGAACCCTTTGGTGGAATCTTGCTCATTCTGCAGTAGTATTTCAGACCCTGTCAAAAGGTAGCTGTCGATTTGTCTCTGTATTGACGCTGTATTTTCAGCACATCCATGTGCCTGCCTACGATGTACTGGGTCTGGTAATTGGTCCGGGCAGTAATCCCAGAGCTGAGCAGTTATACTTACGTAAATTATAGGTGGATTTTTACATAGCCCCGGGCCATGGATACCTGAACTGGGCACGATTAAAGTTGTTATTCAGGGTTTCTGGCTTGTTTTACGAGGGAAAGGTACATTAGGTACTACTAGTGCACTCTGAGAACAAACTTGCTAGTGAATATCAATGGAAAGATACATTGGGCCACACTAAAGCTCTATAGAAAATGATCAGGCTTCACAAGGGACTCTCTTACTGGCCTACCTGTGCAGTGGGCGCGGAACGGTCTCTTCTTGTCGATGCCGATGGGCTCGAACGTAGGGTCCAGCTCCAGAATGAGCTGGTTCAGGTTGTCCATGGAGATGTCCAGCTCGTCCTGTTCGCTGCTGGTTTCCATCGCGAGGCTGGGACCGCACCCCCGAGCCTTCATCTGACCTGGGTCCATGCAGGTGCTCTGGCCCACCCTCAGAATGTGATTGGGTATAATGTGGGACATGGCTCTGACCACAGGCATCTGTAACCAAGACACCAGCGGGATGAGAATAGATGAGATCGCTTCCAGGGGCGTGTCAATGGGATGAATAATAGTTCTATTAACGTGACAGGAAGTGTGTGTGTGTGTGTGTGTGTGTGTGTGTGTGTGTGTGTGGGAGGGTGATCGCAGACTCAGTCTTTCCTGTGAGCTCAGACAAGGCAAGGCAAGGCACCCTGTGAGTCACAGGGCGCACGTAGGGTTGCCGTGACAACGCAATCTTTGTTGCCCTACCAACACTTTCATTGCTGATACAGCAGTGGCCACATGTTCTGGACACTTGAACAAGTGCTGTAATTACACCACTACAAGATGACTATTGGTGAGAAACTTCTCCTAAATATCCCCTTTGGCGTTGCTGCACTGTAGCCTGCTTTTTCCCACACCCAAGGCAGTGAGACACATCTGACATGTGATATGGCACTGACACTGCTCTCCAGTAATCTCAAAACCAATCTACCTCCCATTGGAGGCAACCCCTACTGGAGCAGGCAAGCTATGGATTTGTAGTGCTATTGTTAAGCAATAAGGACTGAGGTTTCAGCTCTAAGTTTCTCTTATCTGCAACTTGATTAACTAAGACAACAGATTATGCAGATATTGCACTTGATGGTTCCAATGTAATTAGAGCAGATAGGTTGGGTTAAGGTGGAGGCGTCAACATATTTATATAAAATCACCTTGCAGTAAGTCTCTTTCTCTGTTCATCAGGAATATGAATGGCTAGAATTAAAGTATTAGGAAACAATTCTAATATTACTATTTTTGTAATATATTGCCCTCAATCTGCCAAGAATGTTTGTCTAAATCACCCAATAAACACAGTGATAAATTCATTGCTATGCTTGAATATAGGAGAAGTATAAAATACTGTTTAAGTGGATACTATTAGTCAGGCCAGGGACCAACATCATATATTGTCCCATGTAGCTCACTTGATGGTTTGATTCCCATGGAGGGCCAGTATGAAAATGTGTGAGCTTTTAAATAAATCTTTATTAAGTAAAATCACTCCATGAAAGCAATGTATCATATCTTAGTCAAATTTTGAATAGAAATTATATAACTACTATTGCATTATTATTT
The DNA here is from genome assembly GCA_016801105.1 of Esox niger. Taxonomy (NCBI): domain Eukaryota; kingdom Metazoa; phylum Chordata; class Actinopteri; order Esociformes; family Esocidae; genus Esox; species Esox niger. The sequence continues at coordinate 16,145 of JACXGJ010001389.1, read as the reverse complement.
ATAAAACATAAATCCCTTTTGTGTCCCTACCTCACCAAAATCATAGTTCTCTCTAAACCTCCCTCCCTTGTGTTGATGTGGTATTTGAAGTCATATTTAAAGTTCAGAAACACAAATCCTTTTGCATTAAATTTTTTAGGAACAGTTATTTCAGCACAAATTTTTCTATGTATCCAAGTCATTTTTTGTTAGATTTTCCCATTGTCAATTAGGTTTAACCAAACCAAATAAACGTACAAATAAGGTACAATTATGTTCTCATAGAAAAATATATAATTAAATACATTTCCAAGGGTCCCCTGCAGTATTTCTGTGGACCCCTCTTATGTTGATATTGTGAATGTGTCTTACCTGTTTGTGTCGTCTCGTTCTCAATTTGTTAGGAAAGGGGCTATCAGTATCCCTAAGGTTTAAATGTTACATTATTCCAAGTGTGGAGTGCTTTTATTGATAGCTCCCAGCCCCTTCTATTGTCAACCAATCAGCAGTCACTTTCACAAGCCCATGCAGCTGCAACATTTAGGGTTAGGCCTGATGATGTAATCAGACTGTGTGACCGATAACAACGGTAACTACAACGCGGGAAGTATACAGCTGACGGAGTACTGTGTTATTCCAACCCTGACTCCTATTTAGACTCTAAACCATAACATGTTTTCCTTTGCTCTCAGAGATATAGTACATAGCACATCCCCATAAGCTATTCATTTTTGTTGAAGGCACTTATATGAAAGGAAAATAGTCAAATCTCACATGACTACGTCCTATACATTTTCCATGTCTTGAAATTGATCTCTGTTTTCATTAGCATATGTAAAGCAAAATGCTGTTGTATGGGACGTGTAACATTTCACCACTTCTTTGTTTCTTAGAAATGAAAATAGAAGAATGTGAAGGGACAACCCCTCTCTCAAACCCTTTCTGGGAATCCCCAAGGTTTTGTTGAGACAAAAAATGATGAGATGTCTGGCCTTGTCTGATTACTGATAACCTCCTCTGCAGTCTTCCAGGCTTGATGTGAAGTGTTGGTTGGGGGGCAAAATTGTTGTATTCTGAAAGTTGTGTAGTAGCTCAGGCTCGCTCTGTTCTGTTGAGTGGAGGAGGGGAATTACACATTTTCACATTACATATAAACATCCTGTCAAGTCAGCCAATGAATGGTATGGGCAGACCTTCCGAATGAATGGTTGTAAAATGTTTAAATAGAAAATGTATTAGGAAAAAATATTAATGAATAAACATCTCACAATTCTCACACTCTGCCTTTAGTACTTTGTGTGCACTGAGTCTATTCCTTCACTGTTTGATAAGGTGAGAGGATACCTAGAAAAGGATGTGAGACCAGTCATCAAGGTCCTTCAGAGGACTGGGTCCTCACTTGTGGGCTCTCATCTTCAGCTTACCCCACTGGTTTATTATTGGGGATTAGGTTCTGTTGAATCTGGAGGAAAGCTTTGAAACAACATCCTGCTGGAAGATCTGATGACGACCCAGTTGTATTCTCCTGGAAGAGGCAAACATTTTGCACAAAAATCTCCTGTTACTTGGCAGAGTCCTTGATGCCGTGTTTTGTTTGGAGAGTGGAAACTGACTAGACACTCACTTTCATGACCCACCTCTGGTGTTTGTAACTAAATAGCTCTATTTTTGTTTCAACTGATCATAAAACCTGCCTCCAATCAAAATTCCAGCGATGTTCAGCAGACTTCAGTGTGGCCGTTGCCGCGGTCTATTCCAGATTTCTGTCTTCATCGGAGTATCATGGAGGGGTAGTCGGCCTATTTGTAGTTCTGTAGACTTGGTGACCTCAAGATTGAACTTGCTTGTACAATTCTCCAACTTTGATCCTCGGACCATCCATACTCCGCATGGGATCAAGATACACCTCTGTGCTCTTCCAGGCAGGTTCATCACAGCCGCAGTTGATTTAAACATACAAATTATTGCCCTAATAGTGGACATGGGCATTTTCAGCCATGCATCTTTTTATAGGAATTGCCTTAATTATCAAAGTCAACAAACATTTGTGTCTTTAGTTATGTTCTCTGACCTTGCCCATGTTGATAGTTTTTTAAGTATTACACAACTTTTCCAGTCTTTTGTTGCCTCTGTCCTAACTTTCTCGAAACGTGTTGCTGGGATCAAATTTAAGGTGGGCATATGATTTTCAAGAAACAATAAAATTACTCAGTTTCCACATTTTGATATGTTGTTTTTGTACTATTTTCTATTGAATATAGGGTTTAAATGTTTGCACATCATTGAATTCAGATTTTATTTACATTTTACACAGCGTCCCAACATTTTTGGAAACGGTTGTAGATTAAACTGTTCAGTTGCTATCTCAGATTGATAGTGACTTTGTGACTGTGAACATAGATTCAAGTGTTATCCTGAATGTGATTCTGAAATGAATGTCTTCAAAAAACCACTGAGTCTTATGGAGGCACTAATCTCCTCTTAAAGTCAAGAAAGAAGATCTTACTCACTGTTTTTCTGTCAACAACAGTGACGTAAATGCTTAAGTTAATCTACTGGATTTACGGCCAAACATGGTATTGAAGTCAGGCAGTGTAGAATTGGCTTACTGTAAGTGATTAAAACACATTTGGCAACAATTCACCAGAAAGTTAGCTTTTAGCTAATGATGCAACCGTACAGCCTTTTTCTCAGAGATGTCAGTCTGGAATGCTCTGCTTCGTTGTTGTCTACGTTTGGCCTATTCAATAGAACATCTAAAAAAATAAATATCCTTATAAATGTATAATTTACCATGCTGTCTGAAGTTTTATTTCTCCTGTGGAAGCAAAGCCCTTTGGGGAAATTATAGAAATCCTTAGATATCCATGGATGTCTAGGAAAATAGGATTGATCCTAGATGACTAGAACAATAGGATTGAAACTAGATGACTAGGAAAAGTCAGAATACTTGAATAAGTGATCAATTGACAGGTTAAAGACAAGTTTAGTTTTTCACTTGTGTTTTATAACAAAGTAAATACAAAAACAAAACCATTACAAAAATTTAATACATTGAATGTTTACAATGATAGTAATTCACTGGCAGCTATATAATTGAAGTAAAGACAATCTACAGCCCTCTCAAAATCTGTGTTGTGAGTATTTTCAAATATTATTATTTTTAGATTATTATGCTATTTTAAAAGGAAAATATACAAAATAGTCTAGAAACAGAAATGTATGCCAAGAAAGGACTTTCTATTTACAGTAACACCTTTCTATTTACAGTAACACCCTGGCAACAATTATACTTGATCAGGGACAAATAATCACTATATTTGCTCTGGGATTTGATCTAGCAACATTTTGGTTTCCCAATTCATACTCTAAACACAATGTTTCAAATACCCCAAATTACTTTACTCTAAAGGTTTAGCAAAGGTCAAACGTTTCTATACAGTTCTATGACTGAATGTCAGTGTTTAATAAATTACTTAGGCAGTTCTGTAAAGAACACATTTGTAAGATTTCCGCCATACAATAGCAGACAACTGCTAATTATATTTCAGAGGATATAGATGTTATTTTGAATGCACTAGTTTAGAAATTGTTACTGTCAGTCTACTCTCGTTCTTTAGAGTTTTTCACCCTAATTTAATTTTTTCACTTCTGCATTTTGGTTTGGTTGTTTTAGTCCCCCATTTATCCAGTGGCGGCCCAGACTTTGCAGAGGTCTCCCCGCAAGGTCGGAGTAAGAGGCCCCTCCCTCAAAGCCCTCAAAATGTATATACATCTATTAGCTTATACCACTGCCTCCTACGTCAATAGAACTATACAAAGGAAAAGACAGAAATGATTAAAAAGTCTAAACTATAAAAACAATTGCGTCAGCACAATTAACAGACTGCACTACATAGCCGATTGATCATTGTTCAACACCAAGGACAGCGCTATATATCTCTGTGCTGGGGGGAAGATGAGGAGAAGAAAGGCTATGATATCTGCTGGACCCAGGCACATAATGAAAAGAAAACACTGAGAACCTCTCTTTCCGAAATCCTCCTATACAACTTTTGTTATGTTTGACAATTGTTGCAAAGATATTTTTTCTTGTCTCATTTTTGTCAACCAAAATGAAAAGCATTTTCCGTTTCGTTTTGGGTTTTTCTGTTCCAATTAACCACTGAAAAATAGGTATTGTCCTATAGTAGTCACTTTCGTTAAGCACACACACGTCGAGTGTCAAGGGAGAGAATTCAACTTTATTTGAAATTATCGCAAGTGTCGCCTCTTGGCTGTTCAAATTAATATCACTGTGACGATGGTTGCTAGCTGATGTGTACATTGAGGGTTGTGTCTACCTTGCACACCACATTTCCACAAGAACCCCCATGTCAAATGGTCAATGTAAACATTTCTCATTCCTGAGGTTGGCAGAGCATGACATTCTGAGAGAATCTAAACACGCATATTTCTGTTGTTCCCATTATCTCGTCACATTTAACTTCCAATGAAACATACTATTCCACAACACTGACGTCGCATTAGGAAGGCTGGTTGCTGGTAAAGACGTTCTACTGCTAGCTACCAGTGGCGGCCGTGTTCCGTCTGTGGAGGTATTGATGATAGCTTCCTCTCTGGCCTGTCCAAATAAATGCGTAATCCTTGGTTATTTTACGTGAGTTTGTTCAGACAACACTACTATTAGGCCTATATTTATTGTCATTATTTATTTTTAGGTGAAAATGTGTTTGGTAAAAATATGGAGCAGCTGGTAAAACTTGGGCGTCACCTGCCACTGTGGCTTGTCAACCAAAAAGTAAATGTCCTACTCAGTCCATCACCTATCCCTAATGAAAGGTACATTTAGGGTTGAAGAAAAGTATCCAGCACCCTCAGTATTTCGCAGTACATGGAAATAAATGGTGTTACCAGTCCCGAAGTATTTGGGATGCTCTATGGAAAACGTAAATATTTGGAGTGCATCCAAGTGATGGAGGAATACGTGGCCTGATATAACCTGTAAAGGCGAGATTTCTGTTCAACAACTATGCAAAAAGCGTTTTTCTAGTTAGCTTCTAAGGCTATATCGGACACCACCCATCTAGCACAACTTCAACATACCAAAATGTGTTCACTCAGTTACTACAGGCTAAAATGTGAATTCCAAACATTCAATATGTTTAATCACTAACTAGATTGCCAAGATAGTTGTTATCTCATACAACTATATATAGTGATGAACGTGTTGTATACGCTAGAGGGCTGAACATACAAAGATCTTTAAAGAGGCAATCGACCTGACACCATTTTGGTTAACCGCTAACTGATGGGGCTGGTGAACTGCCACCACTGTCAAATTCATTGACAGTGCTGTGGATGCCTGGACTGAACAGACAAGGAGAGGAAGCAAACTACTGACAAGCACCATAGTAACCCGAGTCAGTGATTAAGGAAGCTTGTTAACCACAGCCAGCTGCATTATTCCTTCAATCGGTAGACTGACTTAAGAGTTTAATATGTGCTCTATCTGATGTAAGCAGTTGACAAGCACCTGACTTCATGAGAAGAAGAAACCACACCAGATGTGTTCTATACATTAAACTGTCTTGGTGCATTTCCACTTAAAAGGCTGTCCCTATTGTAGACCTCAATAATCTTTCTCATCACCATCACATAGGATTTCCCACAAGATTAATTTTCACCATCAGCAAAGACAAGTCACTTGGACTTTCTATTTGGTTTCATGGAACAACCAAGAACAGATGCATATGACAACAAGGACATTCTTTAAATTTTCTCATTACCCACTGCCAGTTCTCTGAATATGTTGTAATACACAGAGTCACATACCCACCACTGAGCGGAGTTGCTGGAGGAGCATGTAGAATCAGACCCAATCAATGGTCTTTGACTTGTTTGTTTAAATATTATTTAATTTGTCCTTTTTAATGAGTCAAATTTATATACATGCTTGTTTTAATGTCTTGAGAGGTATTGCCGATAAATATTTTAAATTTTAATGTAATGCATGTCTGCCTGAATCATTCAAAATGGTCGATATTTGCCTAGAGGTTACTTTAGATTGCATTTACAAAATATAATTGAAAATTAAAATAACAATCAATATTTTGATTTGGTCTTGAAGTACTTAAACATTCAAACATTTTATTGCATTACTGTAGAATAGTTGAAATGTACATCCGGATGCTGGCTGTTATAAACAGTTTGAGCCAGTATCACTGAATTGATTAAAGTAGTCCAGGCTGATAGGAAAGATTTCAAACATTTGGCAGTTTTAGGGAGAGAAGGTAGTTGTGGTTTCACTCTCTGTGGCAGCTGCTGAGCTACACCTTTTGCCAAAGGTGTACTGAAAGAACCTTTCCTGGCTCATACACCCAAGGTCCTTCATCAGCTTCAGCAGGTCACGGCGGAACTTTACCCCAATGAATGCGTACACAAATGGGTTCAGGCAGCACCTCAGGAAAGCCAGGAACTGGGTCACATCAGAGGCATAAAGGAGGGCGTTGTCATAGGGGCAGTCGATGGTGCGACTGATGGTGTTCAGAGTGGTCAGCAGCAGGACCAGGTTGTAGGGCACCTGGCAGAGCAAGAAGACGGCCACCACAGCGAAGATGACCTTGATGGCTTTGTTCTTCTCAAAGCTCCTAGCCTGCCATAGGGTGTTCACAATGGAGCCGTAACAGAAGGCCATGACCAGGAACGGCAGAAGGAACCCCAGGACCATCTGGCTTACCTGGATGCCCACGCGCCCATGGTCTGAGCCGGGCGGGTAGGGAGTGCAGGTGTCGTTGCTGATGGTGGTGTAGGACATCTCGGGTACAGAGAAAACCAGAGCCATCACCCAGATGACCCCAGTTGTCCACTTGCTGATAGACACGGCCGTGGAACGGTGACGGTGGGCTGAGATCGCCTTAGAGATGGCAAAGTACCTGTACGAAAAAATGATTGACACAAAGGATGCTTGAGGTGTACTAGGGGATACTTGAGTAAACTACAGTGTGTGCAAGTGTTCAGAGAGAAGACAGCCACAATAATGTTGACTGCAGGGAAAAACAGGCCTTTGTGGGGTAACTGGGGACGACTTACCTGTCCACGCTGATGGAGGTTAGGAGCAACATGCCACTGTAGAAGCTGACCTTATAGACTGTGTGCATTGTCTTGCAGATAAACAGCCCCAGCAACCACTTCGTCATGTAATTGGACACCCAGAGGGGCAGCGACACGGCAAAGAGTAGGTCGGCAATGGACAGGCTGAGCAGGAAGATGTCAGTGCCCGTCTTCAGCCGATTGAAGTAGACATAGGTGCCGATCACCAGGATGTTGCCAACCAAACCCAGGAAGCAGATGATGGAGTAGAAGATGGGCATGAACCAGGTGCGGAACTGGCGGTTGGGTAACTTCGAACACTGATGGACGTAAGAATCATAATCCACCAGGTCTGTTGTGTAATCATCGCTCTCTGTGGTGTACCCAGTAGTCATGTTTCCATCCTGGGACAGGCAAGTCTGGAAGAAATACCCGCCAGGTAAATGAATGTGAACACGAGATGTCATTGTTTTATTGGGGGAAAAAGTGTGGGGAAAAAAGTGTGTTTACATTTGAAACCGGGAACCACAACATGATGTTTCAGTGTTATTATTTGTTACTAAGTTTGCAGTTATGTGTTTTTATTTTATTTTGTGTTTCTGTTCATTCTTATATTGGTGTCATATAGGTATAGTATCCCGTGACCTAGCTAAACGAGTAATTTACAGACCATAGGGCTCACTGTTTATCTTTTGAAGAGAGCTTAGCTTGACCTGAGAATGACCTGGCATCTGGTCTGTGTTCAAAGTGTCAGCAATAAGAGTAGGGGGCGTGGCCATTGAAGCTTGTTATACATAGATCCTTTGATTTCTCAGAGTATGATCATACATAGGTGGTCTTATTCTGATTGTCCCATGGGCATGTATAAATTAAACCAGAAAAGGAACCAGGCAAGCCTAATTCAGCCGGCCTGCGATTAAAAGGTATTAATCCAGTTACCCTCACTGGATTGGATCTTGGGTCTCCCACCTGAGAGGCTGTCTACAGCACAGATGTATGCATTTGCTGAGTGATGCAATACAACCATGAACAGTTTTATTTTGGGCTTACTATAATGTAGTTACTGTAGCCAGCAAGGTTTTTGTCTATCCTGAACAAATCCTAATGCATAACTTGTTTTGACTGTGAACAGGGTGAAACACAGGACCTCTGGCATGGTAGTCTACATCTCAAACCACTACGCTATTTAACAAGGCTCCGTCAGTCAGTCAGTCAGTGATATTCGCTATTCTTGGCTGGCTCCGCTTTACGCGTTCCTACAAAAAACATTATAGAATTTGGACTAAAACGTTTTTTATATACATTTCTTTTACAACACACAATATTCCCTGCTTCTGGCTCCATGACCAACTGACAGGTTATTTGGGGATATTACCACCTTGTGCTGTACACTAAGCTCTGCAGTACCTCAACAAACAAAGGACTGTGATTTGTTCTGTTGTATGATACATTAAAGATTGATTTTGTCCATTGCTCTTACCTCAAAGTAGATCCAGAGCAGCAGAGCTGGTACTAAGATTTCTGAAATTAAGATATGCATTGGTTAAATTTACAAATCATCAGTTCAACAGGTTTGTTTGAAGGTCTAGACCATTGGTTTGTAACTTTTTTAGATAAATGAACTGTGGCAATTCAATATTTGCATAGTAAATCAGCACCTTGTGCATCCTGCCCTGGCAATGTTAACCACACTTAGCATTTTCTTGTATTTTTGTATGAGATTGGTACACTCAATAATGAAACAATAACATTTGTTTTGTCGTTTCAAAAGAAAGAGAACTTGATAACTTAATTTGCAATTATGCTAAAAAAGTACAAAAATGTATTTAGCCACTGATTGTTATAGGTTTAGCAAGACACATGACCATAAAAACTTCTCACATAATCATATGAAACATGACCAACAATCACATGATCAGAATACTACAAAAATTATTTTGGAAGTTTTCAAAACAGAAGTGACTGTTTCACTAAATGTGTAATGAGTAAAATGGGGCTGTACCTAGACTTATATCTAACTGGTTCTGATTTCATCACTGGTATTTTCTATACTAAATTATAGTACTTACTATGAACGGTTAAACAAGTAACAGTAGGTTATGATTAAACTGCTGCTACAGAGCAATGTTCTACTTGCTTATCATATACCTGTTTCTTTCTAACCTTACATCCATATACAATATATCTAAAAGGCATCATGTCTGTAAATAGTTTATACACTATTGTTGACAACATACATGCAGTAGTTAATGTCACACTGTTCTACCAATCCGATATATATATATATAAAAGATCTACCTATACAACAACAAAATATGTATCTATATTTAGGACAAATCTCAGGACAACATATTTATATCGATAATGTGCTAGTTTGTTATTGAATAAAAAATTCTGTGTAGTAAGTATACTACTAATATACTGAATATATATTGAAATCACTTTACCATTAAGAATATGTATGGAAAATGTGGTAAAACACTGAATGGTGCACTTACCTTTGACAGCAGTCATCTCGAGTGAGAGCAATAACAGTTCTTTCTTTAAGCAGGCAGTTTGAAAGTGAAGGACCCACAAGATAAATGAAGCACTGAGGTGCTAGTTTCCCTTTTGATCTAGTGGCATGAAAGTTCCCCTTTTTCGGTTTACACCTTTTCTTCACCTACAACTAAATCTCTAATGAGAAACAGCTAGTTTGGAATGAGAGAGAATGCAAATGTTTGTCCTACACTGTGTTGAACGGTTAAGCATGATATGAGTGAAACTTAAGGTAAACTGCATGCCCACAATAATTGGTCATTCAGTCCATCGCTGGATCAACAACAAAGTGTTCCCTGCTCAGTTTTCTGTAAAAGGCTGGAGGGATGGAGCTGAAGACAGGTGACCACTCAGAAGTATCTGGTTCATGAGAGCAATAAGGCATTGCGGGGGTTTGTGATATAGAAAATATACCATGGCTAAGCGCTGTGTCCAGTCACTTCACGGTGTGTTGTCCTTATGAACAGCTCTTAGCCATGGTGTATTGGCCATATACTACAACCATTCGTGCCGTAATACTATATTATACTCCCCCATTTAGCCAAACAGTAACCACAGCTTTAATAATCATTTTCAGCTAGTTAGCATCCTGGATTTGGTTTTAATGTAACCTGGATACCGTTTGGCTGGAAGATGTAGTATGTGAATAACCACTGATGTTAAGCTCTGTCCCTTTCAGACACATACAGTCCTCATTGATTTAAAGTAGTGTTCATGGGGGAGGTTTTATTCTATTTTCAACCGACAGTCACTAGCAAGATCACACTTACACATATTATTTTTAAACACTGGTGACTATAGGCCCCAAACTGTTATTGATTTAGTGTCATATCCCACAACAACAAGGTGATTATGTATCAACAGGCTTAGATGTAGACGCAAATACCCATGTAATCTGTGACAGAGTTTAAAACTAATTCTAGATTTAAAGCCATTAGACATTGATTTGAAATGTTTTTGACTATTGTGTTTTTCTACTATTATCTCCCTACCTGCAGTTTTCCCCACTCCTTTCCGATCAACAAGTCAATGAATGGGGAGATCTCAAACATGCAGTTCATGCAATATGACCAAAGACTTTGCATGACCCCGAGGCATTTTGCCAAGATGAATGTGCAGCCACACCACCTGCAAGAATTTAAGACCTCATCGACAACTATTACAAAACACTACACGCTGTCAATGATGCTAGAGGGGGCAAAACACAGTATTAAGAACTAAGGGTATACAGATTTTGAACAGGGATCAGTTCATTTTTTTCTTTGTTGCCATGTTTTGTTTTATGATTATGCCATTCTGTCATGACCTACAGTTGAATCTGAATCCCATAAGAAATAAAAGACATGTTTTGCCTGCTCACTCATGTTTTCTTTACAAATGGCACATGTATTATCAATTCTCCAAGGGAATGCAAACTTTTGAGCACAATTGTATCTAACATCATCCTGTTACAAAACAGGAAAAAATACATTTAATCGACCCTCTTAACAATTCTACATATCCGGTACCCTAAAATCATGTTTGTTTTCGTGGTCGCAAATCATCATTTGGGTGCATGTTCTTCAGGTTTGAGGGATTGGTGTATACTTAAATGTATGCAGGGATTCTTCTTGATGTCAGTGGGAAAGGAGCCAGTGACCAGCGATGAGTTGATAAGGGAAATGCCAAATGTCTCTGGAGCCAATGTGGAGTAGGGGAGGGGCTGAGGGGCTGGGGACTGCAGGACACAATAGGCTGAATGAGGTGCGGGAATCAAGTGGTTGGGATGGAAAGTAAAAAAATAAAAAATAAATAGGAAGTGAAAGTATTATAAGTCCTCTGGAATTTTTGTTTTCCTTTATTTTCGTTTAGCTGACCACAACCCTACTTTGTGAGAGTCAGTCATGTGTACGAAACCCCCCCATAACGTTTATCCGTCTAAGTAATGCTGATACCGTAAAATGGGGGGAATATGTTCAATATGTTGTCCTTTTTCAGTGTTCGATTCGTCTTTCAGCACAGAAACATCCCAAAGCACAAATCCACTGCCACACCATCCATGGTGGTTTGGGAACAAGTCAATGAATGGCCCAGAGTGGCCCAGCCAGTTGAACATCTGGGGGGAGCGCTGAAGATTGCAGTTTGCAAACGCTCCCTATACAATCTGACTGAGCATGAGAAGAAGAAAGGGACAGATGACTTAAATCCACGTGGTTAAAGCTAGTAGAGGCTTACCCAGGAAGAAGCTGTGATCTCTACGGTGCTTCTACCAGTTACTACGTAAAGCTTCTGAATACTTATGTATGTGAAAAAGTATTTTTGTTATTTTCAATTAATTGACAAAAAATATTTAAATGTGTTTTGTCAATATAGTTATATAACAAAACCCAATTTGGAGAAAGTTGAGGTTCTGAGAGTAGCTGTGTTTTTTGATTTGGGTTCTGATGCCTGATCGAATAGCAAAAGAAGCAAATCGGTTGTACAAATAGCTGACAATGCAAAGGTAATAGTGATTTGTAGTCTCGTCAGGGGGTACAAAGTCTACAACAGGGAGGGCTGCAGCCCTGCTACTTCCCACAATATGGGTCTTATTACTTTCCAAAACCACTGTGTGTATTTCCTTGCAAAGGTAGAGCATTCTACCAACAATACAGATCATGTGAAATAGAGTGTTGGGATTTCCCAGTGGGAACATTTTGATCAATAATCAGGAACTGATTGAGGTGATGCATCACCTCACCCGGGCACTGCCAAAAACAGGCCCTCAACAGGAAAGAGTTCAATGGCTGGGAGTAGAGTAATGGTGACATGAATGCCCGGACTCAGGGTTTCCCAGCAGAACATTGCCCAGAGTTTCACACTAAACTTACGCTTGTCGTCTTCCCACAGTGCATCCTGGTGCCATCAATTCTCCAGTTTTACGGCACACATGTACACGGTCGAAACAGATGCCTCACATTTCGTCAACTGGCAGCTTCATGAAATCGTGCCCTCAAAACACCAGTCTCAGCATCAACAGTGAAGAAGTGACTGCGAGATGCTGGCATTCTAGGCAGAGTTACAAAGAAAAAGTCATACCTCACACTGGCCAATAAACCGAAAGGTTAGGCCAAAGATCACCGACTAAGGAAGATCTCTGCCTAGAAGGCCAGCATCCCGGAGTGGGCTCTCCACAGTTGACACAGACTGGTGGTTTCTGGGTACTATTTAATAAAACTGCCAGTTAAGCACCTGTGAGGTATTTGTTTATCAAATTGGACACTAATGTATTTGTTCTCTCGCTCAGTTATGCACCAGGGCCACCCACTCTTTCTATTCTGGTTAGAGCTAGTATGCTGTTTTGTGAAGGGAGTAGTATACATCGTTGCAAGTTAGCTTCAGTTGGCAATTTCTTGCATGGAACAACCTTAATTTCTCAGAACAAGAATAGACTGATGAGTTTCAGAAGAGTGCTTTGTTTCTGGACATTGTGAGCCTGTAATCGAACCCACAAACACTGACGCTGAAGAACTAATCTAAAGAAAGACCGTTTTGTTGCTTCTTTAAGCAGCAAAAGGCGAGGTAAACCGCATACTGAAGCACATAATGCTGACCATGATCCACAAACTAAGGAAACCAAGGGGAACTTAAATAGGGTCCCCAATTAGAGGTAACACGGGGCAGCTGACTCTAATAAGAGACAATCAAAACTGCTGCGCAGATGCCTAGAGACAACTCAGTGGCCACGCCTTGACTGTGGCCCCCAGGTGAGTAGAGAATCATAGAGGTCACTTGCCAGGACCTGATAGTACCACCCCAAGGCCCAGGGCTCCCAACCACAAAAAAATGGGACAGGTGGACAAGTTGCGGTGCCAGGACAGGTGGAGGCTCCGCCCCCCGAGCAGGATGCGGTGCCAGAGCAGGAAGCTCCGCCCCTAAAGCCAGGATGGGGCGGAGCAGAGGGAGGAGGTGGATCACTCTGTCGCAGTTGAAGGAAGGCAGGACACGAGGCACAAAGCGAATACAGGGAAACATAATTTTATTTTAACAACAAAACAACAAATGGAAAGGCAAATTGAAGCACATAACGCAAACAAAGATCCACAAACTAAAATAGTGTCCCCAATGGCCGTTGCCTCTAATTGTGGACAATTGAAATTGCAGCGCAGGGATGCCTAGAGGCACCTCTGCGGTCAGGATCTGACTGTGGCCTCCAGGCGTATAGAGATGCCTAGAGGCCCCCAGCCCGGCTCTGACATTAGTAAACACAACATGCCATTGGAACACAGGAGTGATGATTGGTGATAATGGGCCTTTGTAAGCATATGTAGATATTCCATAAAAAATATGCTGTTTTCAGCTTTCTTTCAAAAACAAGGACAGCTCCAAGTGACCCCAACATTTTGAACAGCAGTGTATGTACACACATGTATATACACCCATATACTTTATACGTGTGTGTGTATTAGTGCTGACAAATTATGAAAATTATTCATTGCATAAAGTTCTTAGTTAATCTTGATTAATGGCAATTTCAGAATGTTTTCAAATTTGGCCTTAAATAATACATTTTGTAATAATAAACTATGGACAGTGCTTGACTTGGAATTAAATGATAAACTATAAGCCAGCAAGCTATTTGGACATCAAGCCAGAAAAAAGCCTCAATCCTCATTAAGACAAACATTTGCATCGGGAGTTTACAATATGGTATTGGAACTTTGGTACCAGCAACTAGGATCTATGGTCAGATGAGAATAGGTTTCTAATTATGGTCGTCTGGCAAGATATCCAAATAGTTTGTTAGTATGGAAATGCATCTTATTGTATAGATTTTTTTTCTAAAGGGATAGATGAGTACAATTGGTTTATCTGTATGATCAACCTGATGAAATACAATAATGTATTTTATAGTCTTATTTTCCAAGGGGTCCAATATTTCTGGACGACACTGTAAGAAACATAGCTCTGTATTTTGGAACGGATTGCAATATAGTTACTTGACTTGAGAATAACAAATTGTAAGACTGTAGTTTACATAATAGCAAAGCTGTAACACAAAGTACTATAATACATATCACACCAAAGCGTGTTTTATTCTGTAGTATCAATCTGATCACCTCATTATTACCCCTGACTCTGACCACACAGCTTAATTAGTCAGACAAGACAGTCAGACAAAATGACATTCCTTCAGATCAATATCAGTTAATTCTCTTGTTGTATGTAACATGCACTATGTGACATACAATATTACGTTTTTAATAATGTTATCTAGCAACCAAAGTTTGCAACAAAAAAATCCCTGCTACTGCTTTTTACTAATCACAATTATTAAGTTAAAGGCAACAGTCATCGCAGGTTACAAAATACACGTTGTAAATGAAAATGAAGAAAAATAGACTACAAAGCTAAAATAATCGAATATGCTGCTACTAGGTGTTTATATTGTGTGCTGCTGTGTAATGTAAGGCTAATCAAAGCTGATTTTTTTCATATTTCATAGAGAGCTAGGCAATTCAGCAAGTCAAGATGCTCGTAATTATCAATACCTGCTGTAATTATCTTATTGATAAAGAACCTTTCATATTCTTTTGACATTATTATATAGGTAAAGGGCACATTAAATACGTTAAATATTGTGATCTAGGTTTTCAACTGAATGCAAATGAAATGGTTTTTGGATCTGGGTTTGACGGGCTTTGAAATGCGTGCAGTAGTGAGACAACCACTAACAGCTATCGACCGCAAATCAACAAGAAATGTATTGTATTGAATTATATTTCAAAGTTGGGATGGTGCTATGTGCCTTCTACGAAGATTGGGGAAATGTCTCCCTATAATGCTCATAGATAACGACAGGTCCTGGGGGCAGTTTATGTTTTGTCATGCCCTTGAGGTGACACGAACTCGTATCGTGTTTTTGGGAGTTTGTTTTATCCAATATAGTTACACAAGATCTAAGCACTGTCTTCAAATCTTCTAATGGGCTTACTAATATAGACGCGTGCTTACCACCATAGCGCGTTCGTCAAACTTTGGCGGCACATAGATTATTGCCTTGGCCAGTTATGAGCATGCTATGACTATATCTCCAGTTCTCTCCGCAGCTCTGCAAAACCTGCACACCTGCGTGCCTGTGTGGTTGCGGCTTTTGAGCTTTCACTGAACTCTGGAAAAAAACTCGCAAGAAAACACAGATCAGTGCATCACGTGGCTGACTGAATGCATGGCGGCTGCAGGACCTCAACTTTGCACCTACTTACACATCTCATCACAGGATGGTTTCTATCCAGTAATGCCGTTCTCCAAACTAAACCTGTTATAAATCTCATCTCAGTAATGCCATTTACACTCAATAGCGCCATTGGGACAACCAATTAAGCATGTTTTTAATAAGAACATCTATTCTAGTAATTGTAATTCTATAGAGCTGACGCTGTGGTTTCTGCACAAGAAACCATAGGCAAAGGTCATTCGAAAGTGTACAGGAACAGAAGTAGTATTTTATGTGTGTGTTTGTAAGTATATATATATATATATATATATATATATATATATATATATATATATATATA
>JACXGJ010001388.1:0-85439 GCA_016801105.1 Esox niger | reverse complement strand
ACAGTCACATGCTGTAGCCTAACCGATAACATGTTGTATTCTACTCTTCCACACTGGGGTCTCCAATACATTCTTTGCTTGGATCAATAGATGTAAACACATACACACACATAGTTGATTATATCCTCTCCTAACAATCCTGCTCTAAATAGATTATATCATCCCCTAACATTGTTGCTTTAAATATGTATGCTTCACACTTTATATTGGAAAACAGTACAACCGAAAACGGTTCGTTTCCTGATATGACTTCCATTATTTGAGTTCCGTATTCAAACGAATATTAGCCAATCAGAAAACGTCTCGTTTTTCGTTCATCATTTTTTGTTTCATAACAAAATATACTTCATTCTTATCTTCTCTATTAAAATAGGAAATGGAATAACAGTGAAAAAAAGATCCTTTCTATTTCTGTTTCTCGTTTTGTTCATACCAGGAAGTGCGCGCCTCCATAGAATATTCATAGCGTTCTTGTGTGTTCAAAGCCTAGTTTGGTAGCGCTATAGTTAAGATTGTATGAAGTTAAGGTTGAAGTATTAAAGTTCAACATTATTCATGTTTTATTAAATTATTAAATTAATATGCCTATGTATGGCCTCAAATTACTTCCAAATGTATTGTGGGGAAACAAAGCATTGTTCACTTCTGTAAATCACAAATTACATGACAGTTTTGCATTTTGCAGGTGTATTTAAAGATCTGTGAATGGGTGATTAAAGAATTGCAAGAATTAACAATTTGCGTCTGTACACATTTTTCTTTTGCAAGTATTAAAAAAATATGTACACATACACTACTTATGAATTACACACATAACTTTTTATTTACAGAGACAAATCAGCAAATGCAAGGACAACTCGTGATCTAGATACCAATCTTTATCCTTGAGAGTTGCATTCTCTGAGTTATGCATTAGTAATACATGTAAATGATCTGTACTGGTGCAATATATTTTTTTGCAAATTGATGTCTATTCTTAAAATACACTGGACAAGGTTACAAACCACTATCGACAAATACACTGTCCTCAAATCCATGGATTAATGAATACAAAAAATTCTACAATTGGCCAATGGGAATTTAGGGGAAGATATATGTTTAAAATGTTTAGCAAAAAATTCCATGCCGCCAGCATGTGGCACGTCCTGGCTAATATGTTCATTTGATTCAGGTAAGAGCTTTAGGCGCAGTTCCGTTATAAAATGAACATCATTTCTGTTGTATTTTATTTCTGTCTGGGGAGTTTTAATTGTTCTACCACAGTCTGACAGCGTTGGTGATGTTAGATACTAAGGAAAAATCATGAACCCAAAATGAATGTGTGGTCCACATTCATGTGATTGTCATATATACTGTAAACAAACTGGACTAGAACATAAAACAATTTACTGTTAGTTGAGGCTAGTCAGGCTGGTCCTAAAGTTGAATTGGAAATTCCGCCAGGCTGTCCACCTAATCCATACCTTGTAATCACCAACTACTTGAAACATTGGTCAGCATTCATTTAAAATTGAACAAGGATTTTGTTGTAGTTTAGTGTCAGATATATTTTTGTTTAGTATAACCTCAGAGGTTCTCCTTTGTCATCTGTAACTATTCATGCTGTAAGGTTGTCTTAGTGTTCAATGCAAATCAGAGCAAGATAATTTATAACTGGAATACAGACCTTATGTTGGATGTTACACTTATCCACTGGTGTTTTCTATTCATCAAATACATTTTACCAAACCCTTTTTGCATTAGTGGACCATGACTATGACAAAAACTGTGGGAAAGGAACCTAGGAAGAAACTTAGAATGGAGCCAGATTTTGAGGGGTCCTCTTCTGGCTATGCTGGGTGAAATTCATAAGAACATGTGACCATTTTGCGACAATCATTTATCATGTTCCTGATAAATGGTGGGTCAGTAACTACAGGTGGGCTTATTCTTAGACAGAATGGAGATCAGCTACACAACCGGGTGGACAAAGACAGGGGTGGCCAGGTTGCCTACTGTATCATCACTTTACATCTGCAAAACAACCAGGTGGAATTTGTGCAGGGACAGCTAGAATTTGTCATGCCAGGTAATCCTAAAACATGGTCTAAGGTTCTCTTAAGATTCAACATGAGACCACAGTAATTAGTAGGAGCATTCCTTAATTCCTAATGGGTACCTCAGAATTCAGACTGACGCTTGTCCGCTGGGACAAATTATTTCACCATAAAAACTTTACTGTAGTGGGCAAGGGTTTGTCACGTTTCTTATCCTGATCCATTAATATCCCCTGGGGAACATAAAAAATACAGTCATCTGTAAACTAGTCATTTCTCATGTAATTGGCTAATACAGATCATTTATTACTGCACAACTCAGGAAATACAGATCATGTATTTATGCACAACTCAGGAAATACAACTCTGCAAATCTAACACTCTTGCTAATTTTTATTGTACTTAATTTGTTTGAACAAGTGAGTTGTATCAGTAATTAAGTGCTTTATAATACTTAATTTCTTCTAGCAATTTCTTTGAGAAAGTGAGTTGTATCGGTAGATTGTGAGTTATCCTTGTATTTGCTTATTTGTCTGTTTAAAAAAGGAGTTGAGTGTGTAATTTTTAAGTTATTTGTACATATTTTTGGAATACTTGCAAAAGAAATGTGTACAGACACAAATGGTTAATTCTTGCAAGTCTTTAATCAGTCATTCACAGATGTTTAAATACAACTACAAAATTATAACTAAAGCAAGGATTGTGATTTAAAGATGTGCACATTGCTTTATTTGCAGTATTTGTCATATTTAGTCATATGAATTCAATAAAACATCTGAATCGCATTGAACACACTTCTATATTAAATTTTTACAGAGGAAATGAAAATGTTGTCTATTTTTGTTATGATTTAAAAAATGATGAACGAAAAACGAGCCGTTTTCTGTTTGTTCAATATATGTTTGGAATCAAAACAAATATCCAAAAATATGTCAGGATATCTATTTTCATATATTAAGAAATAATCCAATGACCGAAAGGTACACGGAAGTGAATGTAACTGAATGCAATTGTCAACTGAGAATAAAAAACCCCCCAAAAAACAACAAAAGAATTCAGAAAGTGTTCAAAATTATCTTTCACATGTTTGAACACACTAGGCTAACGTCTTTCATAGATAGGTGCTGGTGCCTCTATCACTTCAAGAAGGACATCGATTTCTTCAGCACTGAATGCTTGTTTTCTTCTGTGTGCCGTTTTTATTTCACACAATTAGAATGGATTTCGTGAGTGAGGGAAAAATGGAGCTGGAGATTGGCCGGAGAATCGGAGCAGCGGGAGCGGTATTGCATTCGCTTTACTGCACCGTTGTGATGAAAAGAGAGCTGAGCCAGAAGGCAAAGGTCTCAATATACCCGCCAATTTTCATTCCTACCCTCACCTATGGCCACGAAGGCTGGGTCTTGACCGAAAGAACTAGCCGCTGGGAGGAGACCTCAGGGTAGGCCCAGGATTTGGTGGAGAGATTATATTTCGACACTGGCCTGGGAACACCTCGGGATCCCCCAGTCGGAACTGGCAAATGTAGCTCGGGTAGGGGAAATTTGGGGTCCCCTGCTGGAGCTGCTGCGGTCGTGACCCGACAACGGATATGCGGATGAAGATGAAGAATGGATTTTTCCAACTATGCTTTACATTCCCATTTAACCAATCATGTGTTGATTGCAATGTGACTTAAGTATTTCTAGTATTATAGTAATGAGGTATTCTATATAGCTACCGGAGGAACTGATCATTGGATGTCGTCGATTTCAGAAGATAAGATTTGATTGGCTGAATTACATTCCATTGGTTGGATTTAATATTTCGTCCACAGTAAATTTGTCTGCGTCTGAGTTTTCCATTTTCCCCCTGCATAAGTAGCTTAGTAGTAGAATACATTCCCAACGATATAATCTGCTCCTGATAATAATCAAGTTCTATCAACATGCAATTGGCACATTTTTAAAATGTATTCATGGCCTAATTCAATTACAAACCGCGGTAACACAGAACTTACAATGCACTTTCTAAAGAGCAAAGTACGTATTGGTTTGGGAAACAGGCGTAAGTCCTTCATAACAAAGTCCATCTTAAGACGACTTGCATTGTTAAACCGTCGTAACTGCCACTTCATCGGGAAACTTGGCCCTGGTCTTACATCACAAGATTTTTATTCTGCCTATGATTTTTTCTTTCAATAATATGACAACCATTTTTGGAAGCCTTTCACATTAGCTGCCATTTCACCCATTAAAGCTCCGCCTCTGAGAATGGTTTCATTTTAAAACTTGAGTAGCTCTACAGATGTTGATGAGTAGAGAAGAGGTAATAGCATGCATCCATATAACAGTCCAGTGCTGACTGAAACAAAGTCCAAAATGTTAATGTCCATCTTTACGTATACTGTCTTACACTGAAGTTATGTGGTAGTAAGATATGTAGTTTGCTTTGTTTGACTAATAAATGCTTTCCTTTTTGACAGAGCTACAATGGATTGTAGAGGTATGTATATAACAGTTTGCAGGCCTACCACTTCTCTAAGTCACACTTACACTACAATTCAAAAGTTTGGGATCACTTAGAAATTTCCTTGTTTTCCATAAGAAACACTAAACTCATTGTAAACACGTGAGATCTTGTTGTAGATATGGATATAAAATATGCTTGCAGTTCAAGTTCAGGTCATACAAATGTTTGCTTTCAGAATTGCAACTTTGAATAAAACATCTTGCAAGCGAACTTAAATATACTAACTTGCCATCATAAACTTGCAAGCACATACCTAAATGTACAAGCTTGCAAAATGTAATTACAGATTTGAACATCCGGCTTGCAACCACGGCCCTCAATGTAGGGCCACGAAACATTAGACATGAGTGCTCATTTGAACTGTTTAATATTTCGTACCCAATTCGCGCAGTGCAATTAACAGGACCTATCAGCTCAATTGAGGTAGAAAACCTGAGATTGCTTGCTTTCTGGAGCCTAAGATATATGGTATCAACAGCCTGCTTGAGCATTACCCTAGAGAATTTACCAATTTTAAAGGCACTTCCCTATTGATAATGTTTAAGACAATTTCTTGAAATTCAACACAAAATTCTCCAAGGAACCGAGAAATGTTTGTTATATTAATGCAAATATAATGTCATTCTAAACCTTTCCCTTGGACCTAAGAACCAGTAGGTCGGCAAATTTTGCAAACTCATTCAACAGAAGTAGCTTTCCTATATAATGTTTTGATAATAGCTCAGCAGTTTTGGTTGAACAGGAATCATAATTGACAACAGAATGAAAGGAAACACCCATCATCATATGTCCATAACTACTAGCTAATGACACTAGAGTGATACTAGATTGTTCCACCTTTATGTTCAAAGGCCATTGGCTTATTTTGTTCTTCATAGATGACACGCACTTCAGCCCTGAGGAGATCACCCTACTCTATCGAAGATGTTCGCCTAATTTCTGATAAAGTTTTAATTTGTGCAGCCAAGCATCACTAGGCAGCCCAGAAAAAAACGTTTAGGCGCCTTGCCTAAGAGTTTCCAAGATTATTCAGCCTTATTTCAAAACCCATTGGCTTATTTTGCTCTTCATACACAGTGGGGAGAACAAGTATTTGATACACTGCTGATTTTGCAGGTTTTCCTACTTACAAAGCATATAGAGGTCTGTGGTTTTTATCATTGGTACACTTCAACTGTGAGACATGGATTCTAAAACAAAAATCCAGAAAATCACATTGTATGTTTTTTTAATAATTAATTAGCACTTTATTGCTTGACCTAAGTATTTGATACATAAGAAAAGCAGAACTTAATATTTGGTACAGAAACCTTTTGTTTGCAGTTACAGATCATACGTGTCCTGTAGTTCTTGACCAGGTTTGCACACACTGCAGCAGGGATTTTGGCTCACTCCTCCATACAGACCTCCAGATCCTTCAGGTTTCGTGGCTGTCGTTGGGCAATACGGACTTTCAGCTCCCTCCAAATATTTTCTATTGGGTTCAGGTCTGGAGACTGGCTAGGCCACTCCATGAGGTTGAGATGCATCTTACAGAGCCACTCCTTAGTTGCCCTGGCTGTGTGTTTCGGGTTGTTGTCATGCATGGAAGACCCAGCCACGACCCATCTTCATTGCTCTTACTGAGGAAAGCAGGTTGTTGGCAAAGATCTTGCGATACATGGCCCCATCCATCCTCCCCTCGCTACGGTGCAGTCGTCCTGTCCCCTTTGCAGAAAAGCATACCCAAAGAATGATGTTTCCACCTCCATGCTTCACAGCTGGGATGGTGTTCTTGGGGTTGTACTCAGCCTTCTTCTTCCTCCAAGCAAGGCGAGTGGAATTGAGACCAAAAGGCAAAGTCAGCAGTGTATCAAATACTTGTTCTCCCCACTGTATGACGAGCATTCCAGCTCTAAGGAGATCGCCCTACTCTATCGATGATGTTCGCCTCATTTATGATCAAGTTTTAATTTGTGCAGCTGAGCATCACTAGGCAGCCCAGAAAAAGGTTTAGGTGCCTTGCCTAAGACTTTTTATGGCCCAAACATCCCTGGCAGGGAGTTACACAGATGATGCCATAGTAATAATTGGATATTTCACAGAATTGGTGAGAAAAGTATAGACTGTTTGACATTTCTTACATGTATGGTAAATTCTCCCATTTGAACACATAAAATACAACATTTCTCGATAGTGTTTTATATGTCTATGTTTCCTCTTTTGTATTTTCTTAGGAATGGTTAGATTTTATGTGCATCGTGTTGGCATTACCTTGGGTGTAGATGAGGATTTGGTGAAACGTCTTGTCATTAAAGGAGGCTGTATTGAGGTGAAGACCATAGATGAATGTGATTACGTCATGGCGGTCTGCCCCATCAGCTCACGTACTGAGACTGATATTAAAGCAGCAGAGAGGCAACTTCAAGGTATTTTAGTCAGGACAGATCTAAAATAGATGGGAAATTAGACAAATATGTACATCTTAAATATGTGACAAGTTCTGTTTTCCTTCTTACAGATTATAAAAATGTCATTCTGGTAGTGCTGCATCAAACACGCAATTCAGAAGAGAATATCCCTGAAAGTGGCAGAATTGTGACCCTTGATAATGTAATACTCACAGTGGACTGTCTGTTCAATGAACACAGGGGATTACTGGAGTGTCCTCGCAATGATGCTGCAGTCAATGCCATTTGGAAAACTATATGTCATCAGGTATTACATCCCTGTCTTGAGTTTAACTCATAATAATATGGCTGCATTTACTGTGTACAGGCAGGCTAATTCTGAAAAGATTTACACCATTGTTGTTTTTTCCAATTGTTTTTCTTTCCAGGTGCCATCTCATTCGATCATCTGCGGCAACAAATGTAAGTCCATCATTACAAAAACTTCATCTTGCAACTTTTACACAGTCATGTGAAAAAATACGTACAAGCCCATGTTTTGACTTGGTTGGATGTTTAATCTGGACATGCTTTATGGTTGGTATGAGTTTCTTTTGTTCAAAAGGTTTTATTTTCTTGATACTCTTTTTTTAAGAGCGAAAACATCTTCCTTCTTGACCTCGCATGTTTGTTCAGTCTCTTTCTGACAGTTGACTCATGCACTTGATTGTGGCAAGAGAGATCAACAGTATTCACCGATGAGCCATGACATTATGACCACCTGCATAATATTGTGTAGGTCCCGTGTTTGCCACCAAAGCAGCCCTGATCCATCGAAGCATGGACTCCACTAGACCTGAAGGTGTGCTGTGGTATGTGGCACCAGGACGTTAGCAGCAGATCCTTTGAGTCCTCTAAGTTGGGAGGTGGGGCCTCCATGGGTCGGACCTGTTTGTCCAGCACATCCCATAGATGCTCAATTGAGTTGAAACCCGGGAAATTTGGAGGCCAAGTCAACGCCTTGAAATCGTTGTTGTGTTCCTCAAACCATTCCTGAACCATTTTTGCTTTGTGGCAGAGCGCATTATCCTGCTGAAAGAGGCCAATGCTATCAGAGAATACCGTTGCCATAAAAGAGTGCACATGGTCTGCAACAAAGCTCAGGTAGGTTGTACATGTCAAAGTAACATCCACCTGAATGACAGGACCCAAGGTTTCCCAGCAGAACATTGCCCAAAGCATCACACTGCCTCTGCCGACTTGCTTTCTTCCCTAGTGCATCATGGTGCCATGTGTTCTCCAGGTAAGCAGCGCACACTCAACTGGCCAGCCACGTGATATAAACGAAAATGTGATTGATCAGACCAAGCCACCTTCTTCCATTGCTCTGTGGGCAAGTTCTGTAGGCACTTTCGGCAGTGGACAGGGGTCAGCATGGGCATCCTGACTGGTCTGCGGCTATGCAGCCCCATATGCAACAAACTGTGATGCACTGTGTGTTCTGACACCTTTCTGTCAGTAACAGCATTATCTTTTCAGCATCTGTTGGATTGGACCAGACGGGCCAGCCTTCGCTCCCCACATGCATGAATGAGCCTTGGTCATCCATGACCCTGTCGCACGGTTCACTTATCATTCCTTGGACAACTTTTGAAAGGTATTCACCACTTCAGACTGGGTTCTCCCCCACAAAGGCTGCAGTTTTGGAGACACCAGTCATCTAGCCATCAAAATTTGGCCCTTGTCAAAGTCACTCAGATCCTTAAGCTTGCCCATTTTTCCTGCTTCTAACACATCAGCCTTGAGGACAGAATGTTTACTTGCTGTCTAACATATCCCATCCACTGACAGCTGCCATGATACTGAGATTATCAGTGTTTTTCACTTCACCTCACAGTGGTCATAATGTTATGGCTGATGTGTGTATATCCCTTCTTGTTATCTTGGGGTCCTTAGAGACTTGAGCATATTTCAGTCAGGTCCTGAATTTGGTGTATATAGGATTTTCTTAATTTCTACATGATCCAATGGACAGTGGAATTATGTACTTAAAAATGTGGTTTTAGCTATTTTATGTGATGGTCAATGTAGGGTTGTACTTATATTGTTCTCTAAAGGAAATTATTTGCATCTATTTTTATGATAAGTGACATTGTTTGTGTTTGTTATTTGTTATAATGGGTTACCTTTATCAATGAATCTGGTTGGACTTCAGCTCAACTATCCATGTGTCAAAATCTGAACATAAAGCCATTTTTCTAGGAGTACTTATTCTTTCACATCACTGTATGTTTATTGCCTTCCATATACAGGTGCTGGTCATATCATTGGAATATCATAAAAAAGTTGATTTATTTCAGTAATTCTATTCAAAAAGTGAAACTTGCATAATGTATACACTCATTCCACACAGACTGATATTTCAAGTGTTCATTTTAATATTGATGATTATAACTGACCACTAATGAAAACCCCAAAATCCCCCAAAAGTGAGTTCTAAAAAGTGGATGGCTAAAGAATGCTTAACATAATGAAAAATCTTCAACTCCCTAATAGATCAGGAACACTATTGAAAGGTAGATGTATCAGCCACCAATATCTGCAGAAAAAGTTACAGAATGCCTGCATAATGTCATGTGCCCCCTAACATTAATATTATTATCAATTATATTTTAAATGCATTTTTAACTGTCAACAGTGTGCAAGTACTAGGAAGATGTCAACCTTCCACAACATTATTTTACATTTTCTTTAGATATGGGAGTGATTTTTTTCATTTAAAACTAGTTATCTTTTAAATTGAACATGCATGTGCTTTCTCTGATATTTTTAAACATTTGTTTTTAATGGAATAGCTATTATAATGTTTAAACAGAAACATTGCTTCTATTGAATGGTTTGTACTGTAAAGCTAACTAACAGCTGTTTTGCTTTCATTTCGCAGGTAAATGGATAATCCCAATTATTGTGGCGATTCTTATTATTCTTTTGATAGTTTTTCTTCAAATTGTAGTTGAACATCACTGACATAGCTCACAGTAAAAACAAGACTTCTGGGTGGAGTGGGAACTGAAGTTTTGTTAATAGCCAGCAGCACTAACCAAATGATGTTGGTTCAAATTTAGCTTGTGGATATATTCCAAACCACTTTAAACTGTTTTTTTTCTGTTTTGATCATTTGACAGTGATAATATCAACATCTTGGTTAGGTTTACTGAATGGTGAGCAAAGATGAAGCAACTTCATATATTTTAACTAATGTTTCTCCACTCTTGATTACATTTTGAAATGTTGTTGCAACAACACCACAGCATCTTGGGGAGAGTCAAAGTTTGACTTGTGTCCTCTGATGCTTGTCTTGTCAAACTGTTCTGCTTTTATACTGCTTGTTCAATCAGAATGTATTCATTAGCATACATATGTAGGAAGGCATTACCCAACTAACAGAAAGATAGTGTTTCACTATGTTGCATTCGGCCTAGCACAAGAAATACCTAGACCAGACCTGCCCACCATCCAAACCATTCATAATCCTAAGAACATTTGTATTAACATTTTCTTTAATGCAGTCATTCTTTAAGGCTGTGACTTAGACTACAGCTGTACTTGGTATCCCCCAGCTTAAGAGACTTACAGTAGGTGCACATGGACAAAAAAAGTACTTGTCATCTTAAGGAGACTTTAGTATTAGCAATTTTGCCAGCTGGGCTCGTAAGCTATACCGTTAAATGGTACTGTGAATACAACTAGTCTTTAGCTTGTTTTATCAATATACAAACTGATTTTCTGTTCACGTGTGTTGCTTAATATTGAATGGTATCCTTGAATTTCAACAACAACTGGCTTTACCTGCATTATAATAAGGTTCTTAAATAAAATATATCCCTCTGTATGAATCAGACTGTTGTCACATTTTCTCAACAAATACAGACACTAAGTCAAATGATGGCCAGGTTGGACACACACACACACACACACACACACACACACACACACACACACACACACACACACACACACACACACACACGCAGTATGAAGGTATGGAAACTTCATAAAAATCCAAGGTAGTCTCAAATGACTCTATAAAAGCCTTTATTGAAGTGACATGTGAGAGGTTGAAAAGGGCCGATTGTTTGTGGCTCGCAGCTGTCAATTCCTGGCAAAGAAGGCATGCCATGCCAGTGGATTCCAACACCCTCTCTCCCTCATTTGTTAGAAGGCCAAGTACTTGGGATTATTGGCCCGAATAGACCAATAATAATATTGGTGTCGTAAGTTTATTTCTATTTTGTTCCATTTAAGTTATTTAATGAAATGTCCTCCGTTCTCACAGGGCACGTGTGCTGCCTCATCTCTGCAATATTACCGAAGCCTTCAGTTTGCACAAAAGACTTAAGAGACCGATGAAGTCAAATCTCCCAAAAACTACTGGCGGCAGGAAAATAAAGAATATAAAGTTAATACACATGGAAAAATACATAAAGAAATGCAAAACAACTTCAAGCCGTTGCACAATTTTATGTCCTAAAACAGCGCAAAGGCCTACGATCTATAGATCAAAAGAATATCAGTTGTATTGTTAGGAGGTACATTGATTTTGAGAGTATATGGTGGAGCTCACATTTTTCTAAGAAGCGCGTATTGATGCAAAAAATAGTCAGTGCATTTCACAGGTCAGACTTTGTATTCTCTACCCGTAACGGGGAGGTTCATATAATGTACAGCAACTGTTACAGTGAATATATCTGACAGGTGGGTGCAACAAATAATGAGTTAGAACAGAAACCAGCAGCCACTGGACCTTGAAAGTGAGAATTGAAAACACCTGGGCTATACCTTTCTAGCCAAGACCTAGAATTTAATGCCATTACAGTGCAACGCACAATATGCTCAGCAGAGAGAAAATGTTTGTCTTTCAACCGGAAGAATTTAAAAAACATTTTACTTGTCTGCAAGCAGCTCAGTAGAGCTAGGTGATTGTTTTCTTTTAAATATTTGTATTGAAAATCTAGACTGTAGTATCCCCTTTTATCTGGAGATCTACAAAGGACTCAAATAAAGGACCTTGTGATGGTGAGGTGACGGACAGCTCCGTCATCTCCCACTTTTCCCGGTTATCCCAATGTTCATGAACTCACCCCGGTCTCCTTCATTTGTCTCCAACTGTCACCCACACCAGGTCCTAATTAAGTCATCAGTATGTGTTTAAATAATGATTCTCTGCTCCCTTCATTTGTTGGTCATTGTTCCATGTTACAGTGTGTTTTCATGTCAGTGTTGAGTTCTGTTTTCGTTTACTTTCGTTTTGCTTTGTGTCAGTTTATTTAAAGTGCTCTGTGTTTCTTTTAAAATAAAAGATAATCACCCTGCGCCTGGTTCGTCCTCTCCACTATACCCGACTGTGACAAAAATTCAGATCTACTTAAGAGAATTTCTTCATAGTCATAAGAGGATGAAACAATCTGTTGGTAAGGAGCTTCAAAAGGATTTCTGCAACTTGGAATCCTGCGGACAAAGGCCAAACATTGATGACAATGAGGTGGTAGGAAAATAATACACACAACTATATTTTATTACAAGAGTTTATCAAGGACAATGGCCTACAACAAAAGTCCACCACTGATTAGACGGTTGACCTGTATAACAACACGTTGAGTAAACATTTTTGCCCTGTAAAATCCTGTCAAATATCATTCCAACAGTCTTCAGCATGGTTCAAAGTGGAGCTATGCAGCATGAAGACACCACAAGATAGAATGTTGATGGAGAAACACTGCCTTAACTGTCCACTTACTGGCATATGTACAGTAGACTGCCAGAATTGTTATTTTGAAGCTTTAAAAGCAGCTCGCTCTAATTTCAACTCTTGAAGTTGAAAAAGATAATCCCAGGATATTATTTAACACCATATGTCGCCCTCCTAATTCAACCATAGAACGGTGCAATACATTTGCCAAATAATATCAACATTAAAGAGGCCATTCTAACCTGTAACCCTAATCCCCCTCAGACTCCTTCCCAACCACCAAGATCTGCCCCTTTTCTAAATTACTTTGTTCTAGTGACACCTGTAACTGATCTGGAATTCGTATTGAAAAGTAAATCTTCCAGAGGCCCTCTTGACTCTATTCCAACATCACTATTTAAGAAATTTTCAGCCACGTTCATTGATTGGGCAGGTACCATCACTTTTTAAGATGGCAGCAATATCCCCCTTGCTCAAGAAACCTTTCGTTGACCTAGATATTGACATCCTTACATGTCTTATGTGCGTTTTTTCTCTTTACGAACATTTCCCACCTAAGACCTCTCACCTTCTCTGATGCAGAAAAGCGGATACATTCATTTGTTTTGCAGAATTTATAATGGGGCTACAGCACTAGGGGGCACATTCAGCAAATTCAAATAATAAAATACAGCTCATCCAAAACAGTGCTGCAGGGATCCTGAGACAATCAAATACATCTGCCCACAACTCTCCTTGCTTACCTTCATGGGCTCCCTGTCCCTCAAATAATTTACTTTAAAATGTTCCTTTCAGTCTATGAAACTATTAATGGCTTGAGACCTGTCTGCTTATACCAATCAGCTATAAGATTATGACCAATAGTCTAATATTGTGTGGGTCCCGTTTTGCAAAATGGGGACCTAGACAATATTAGGCAGGTGGTCATAATGTTATGGCTGATCGGTGTATGCTGCTCCTACCATACATTTGGGTCAGTGAATATGTTTTTATTTTTAATTATAATCTTATTACTATGCAGGTAAAGTATACTTCTAATCTATTTTTTGGGGTTGTGTCTGTATACAAACTGGTTTCACAATTTAGAAATACTTTTTTTTAATAGGTCTCCCTATACTATGCTACCGAAAGGTGGATATATCAGCTTCACAGGTGTTTCTGGTTAGTTACGTGTTTTGTCACATCACGTATGTAGGTATATAGGAGAGTCTAATAATGTCTAGTCTTTATTAGGCTTTGCCTATGCCACTACTAGAGGTGTCTGTCAACATGAGAAAAGTTCTGTCAATGAATGTCAAGAAAACGTTTATGAGGCTGAAAAATCAATCACAACAAGAATCTGGAACATAATTTGTAGCCCAAGTGGGATCTTATCGATCTCTAATGGCCTGGTAGACCAAGTGAGATCTATGAACTGGAGGATGTCGATAATGATGTGTTCCATGATGCCCACAGTGATTGGCATTACACTCTGTTCATGTCAGCAGGACACAATTATTTTGATGTTTTACTCAAAGTGTGTTTTAATGCAGTGGTCCCTGTATGCCAATCCACTTTGTAGTAAATGAACAGCCACTCCGTCTTCATCATCGGCAGTGGCAGCATCATCAACAGCATAATCATCTTCATACTCCTCTGATTGTGGGATATTGTGTTGCTTGCACAGGTTGTGCAGAATGGCACATACAGTGGTGATCATGCTAGCTTTATCCAGAGTTAGCCGGATTTCCCCATGTAGCATGTTTCATCTGCCCAAATGGTTCTTTCCACAGCAAGTTATCTTTTGGGCTCTAAAACACATAAAGTCTTGAGTAAGACTGAATACATATAGTTTTGGGCAAATGTTTGCTACCCTTGGAGAATTGGTAATATACGTACCATTTGTATACAAAACTTGGTTGAGCAGGCAAAACTGTGCAGACTGTGATCGACACTCAAATTTTTCTGCTTTAACCACTGGAGGGTCAACTTGGCCTTGTGCTTAGGGTCAATGCTGTGCTGGAAAGTCCCAAAGCATTCACAGCTTTTGTGCAGAAACATGCAAATTGTTTGCCAGAATTCTCTGATAACATGCTGCATTCATCTTGCCATAAATATTCACAAGATTCCCCATGCCTATATAGCTCACACCCCAAAAACATCAGTGAGCTACCACCATGCTTCACAGTGGGAATGGCATTCTGTTCACTATAGTCCTAATTGAACCCTCTCCAAACATAGCACGTATAGTTGTGACCATAAAGCTCTATTTTGTCACTCCAGAGGATGTGAGGTGTGTAAAGTTGTTGTCTGGCATATTGTAACCGGATGTTTTTGTGGCATTGGCGCAGTAAAGGCTTTTTTCTGGCAACTCGGCCATGAAGCTCATTTTTGTTCGAATATTGTTGTATTATGCTCCTTGATACATGCACACCGTCATTTTCCAGAGCAGCCTGGGTTTTTCTTTGTATCCCGGACAATCCTTCTGGCAGTTTTGGCCGAAATCTTTCTTGCTCTACCTAACCTTGGTTTGGTTTCAAGAGATCCCAGAATTTGTTCAGAATGGGCTCCACAACCTTAACGAGGCATTGCAAGAGCAAACACGCAATGCCCAAAAACTCAAGTCTAAGCTGGATGAGGGTAAGGCTGTAGACTGCCGTGCCAAAGCGGAGCTGGAAGTGGGCAAGAGGAGGATCGACCAGCTGGAGCGGGAGAAGTATAAGCTTCAGGAAGAGATTGCAGCATACAAGTTCCAGATCCGTAAGCTGCAACACACGGTCAAGACAGGACAATCATCTGAAGAGGAAAAACCTCATTCTGATGCCCATACATCTCTTGAGGTCATCACCAACTCATGTGATGAAAACAAAATTTCCGAGGCAATGGAGAAGAGGACCAACCTCCGTGATGGTTGCCATTTGCCTATGTTGCGCATTCCTCAGAGTGTGGATGCAAATATGAGTGATCTCTTGAAAGATGAGAAAGTCCAGTCTAGATCCAAGAAAAGACTTCCTGAAGAACCATCTAACTCTTTGTCTGAGGTCATGAGCCAGATAACACCCATGAACAACATCAGCAAACAGCCGACTTGTAAGTTGCCCTTAGCCCTGAAGCACATTGCAGACATGCAAGACAAATTAAATACAGACATTAAGAATGAGAGGGAACACACTTTCACCCGCCATTTCCCCCTCTTGTCCACAGGTAGCTTTGTAGAGGAAGAGTTGACCAGAGTGGGGATGAAGTCCCACCGCCCAATTGAGAAATCTGCTGAAGGGAGGCTAGAGAGACTGGTCAACGGGAGTCCTGCCCAGACAGCCAGATGGGTACTTTTTTTTCATATTGTTCAAGTGACATTTATTCATCCCCATTATGTGTTTCTGAAAAAAAAATCCGGAGAAACAATCTTGGTAAGCAGTTACTTGCTGCTCGTGAGCGGAAGGATGGGCAGTCAGTTAAGGAAATGTACTCTTTCCTCAACTGGATGTGTACCAGAAAGGGATGTTGGAACATTGGAGTTCTAAACTAGCTTCTGTTCAGGAACACCGCAAGACCTGCATTTCTCAAATGCTTTATCTGTTCAGTGAGGTGAGGAGGAATAGTAGATGTTCCTGTTAATTGCAGTACCTTTGAATCACTCTCAGATGGATAACTTTACATGTGTCTCATTTATTAAGGATGTTTTGATCATTTAAAATGGTTAAAGTGCTTAAACAACATTGGGCTTAGAGCCTTTCTTCAAACATATACATTTGTGAACTGTCATTTTGGAACCGATTATTCCAATAGAAAGAAATCTCCATTTAGCTATATCATATACTGTATGTGGTCATGCTTCAGGAAGTTTTTTTTATTGAGTTATTTCTGTTTATCAGCAGGATCAGCAGCTGTACTTTTTATTTAATCCACTAACTCAGGAAATGTCAGAGAATATTGCAGCTTCCTAAGTTGTAGACCCATGAAGAGAGGCCCTCTGGAAGACATGCAGTATTTCTCAATGTAACTTTACCATCTAATAAACAATTAAAACTCCAACCCAATGCTCTGAAACTAATTTAACTCCACTACAAAGGAGAATGAACACTTAAAAGGTAGAGACTGGGCAGCTTGAGTGGCACATGGGCTGAATGTACAGCTGTCATATACAGGCATCCAAAATAGCTGGCCTTCTGGTTTCTTTTTCCAATTGAAAAGGACTTTCCCTGTCTGCTTTGGTGACTTGACTCCTGTTTGAGTCCTACAGTCTAATTTCATTCAGAAGTCTTTTGGATGTCTGGTTTTGAGAAGGACCATTACATGTTTGAGCACCAGCAGGTTAAGATGTCTTGTAGATCAACTGCAGCAGAACCTTTCCACAGAAAGTTTTATATGTAGCATAGTAACTAGTAACCGACTAGTAGCCAACAGTCTTCAAAGTTTTCACAATGAACCTTTAGACATGATTGTCTTTACTTAACTGTGGTCTGTTTGTTTCTGCCTACACAACAGTTTCATGTATTTTAGTGAGTATACAGAAATAAACATGTTGCACGATGAAAGTCAAAAAGAGTATATAGTCAAAAAGAGCACAATATGGAATATACCCTGTAAAGCATATATATGGCTGTAAAGCACACTTTTTGTGTAACAACAAATATATACTGTTATTCTTAAAAGTTCAATATTATTGAAAAATGTAGAAATTCTAAAGTACTGCTGTTAATTGTGCCTTCACACACTATATTGGAAATGTCCAAACTTGCTGTATCAAAAAACAAACAATCTCCAACAGGAAAGTAAATTCAGGGCAGACCTGGTTTTTAATCTATAAATGTGTCTTCAAGTAGAAGGGTTTATGAGTTCTAAACATTTCCTTTTCTTAATCATTTGGTAATGTTTTGCCTAATATGTAGAGGTCGACCAATTTATGATCATTAAACAGCAAGTCTGATACAGATATTTGAAAAAAAAAAAAAAAGTTGATAACAGTTAATCAGCTGTTCATATTTTTCCTGGACGGCGTAAGCAAAGGCGGCTTAGAACAGTGTGTCACAATTCTTGTAGTGGTGGAGAGGACGGACCAGGCGCAGGCATAGGATTGCAGTTGATTCTGGTCTTTATTTACAAAGAACACCAAGCACTGCACAAACATACAAAATGAATTAAATTAAAGGTTTATACAACATCAAGACACTCACCACTGACTTGCGGTAACTGCGACATGGAACAGTGACTAACAACTGAGGGGAGGAGAAGAGAAACATTTAAACACATACTAATGGATTGATTGGGACCTGGTGTGAACAATGATTGACAAGACAAGACAAATGAATGGCACCGGGATGAGTTCATGACTGTTGGTAAGATGGAGAATGCGGGAGATGGCGGAGCAATCCGTCACCTCACCGTCACACAGTGACTGACTGACTGACCCTTGTTAATCAGCGTAGCGGTTAGAGACGTGGACTACGTAACTACAGGTCCCGCAGTCTGCTCCCGTCACAGTCAGCACACATTTTGCCTGTTCTGGACAGACAAATTAAACATCGCTGGCTACAACTATCAGTTGCTACATTATAGGAAGCATAAAGTAGTTCTTACTATTTTGATATTACTATTTGTTCATGATAGACAAATGATGAAATAGTCTGTTATCGTCACCTATATTGATAGACAACGTATCAATGCCATACACAAATGGCTACTTGGCTATTAAAATGCCAGTGGCAAAAGAGGATTTATTCAGGATAGACAATGACTTCTTTGGCTACAACCTTCAGTAGCTTGGCAATGTTATAGGCAGCCTAAAGTAAAACTGAACAATAAGGTACAAGGATTGGATTTTGGTGTGTGCATCAAGGACAGCATCTTCTTACCTGTACTCATGCTCTGGCTCCACTACTGTTCTCATGGTCAGTATGATGAGTGGTTGTTGTTCTCATATTGAGTACAGAAGCACCTGTGGCTTGTCCTTGATTCTCATGGAAATATCTTGGGAGAATGAGAGTAGTAACGCCGCAATCACGTCACCATCATGCCAACAATATTTCCCTAACAGAGTCATGTGGGGCGGATCCCAGAGGGTTGTGAAACATTGATAGAAGGATCCATCCACAAATTAACATAATTGGAGGATTTAATATCCTTGTATAACCATATTGTATAAAAATGTGTGTCTATGGTTTGAAAGTCGGTTGTTCTTCAGACCATATTGGATTGGGTTTATGGCTATATGATGTCAAAGTCTGCTTTTGAATTCACAAACTCCTGAGTTGTTTGAGATTGTTGGTGGGAAGAAGGGGAGCAATGTTCAACAACATAACTGGAGGTACTGCTGAGATGGTCAGGGACGCTAAATGGGTCTCCCAAAATTAACAAACTGGTTTGATCACTACTGAGATTGGCATCAGGCCAGCTGGCTGTTGGCTGCTGGGGTATATGGGATCGGGTCACACACAGCACATCACCATGTTGAGAGGTAAGCATGTTCTTTATTTAGTGCTTTGTGTGACTTGAACCATCTGGCCTGCAGAAAGTTTCCACGATCTCACCAAACTTGACCAGGTGTTTTTTTTCAAATTAAAAGGGGTACATGGCAAGCTACGCATTTTAGGTAGGACACAGCACAACAAGATAGGTCATACAAATAAATGTGAGGGTTGCAACCAGTATGAAGTCTTATGTTTCCATCACAGTCTGTTAGGGCCAATTTTGAGAGCTGGAGGCAGGCAGGATTTGTGATACTGGCTCGACCGCCAGAGCGAATGCATGGATTAATCCACTGCGCTGGGTCACCCTCAGTAGGAGAAGACTGCTGTGGGACAGGACCGGGCGGCTTTGAATATAGCTGTATGTGTGCCCCGTGAGTACCGCCTCAGACAAACTTTGGGGGACAGCATGGGCGGGGGCTAAATGGGAGTCCGCTGCTGTGGGATAGTACAGCTTGAATGGTCAGGGACAACAGTGGGAAAGCACAGCGTTTTGATGAGTGAGTTAACGTGTGTAGGGGCAGAGAAAACTGTTGAGAATTTGTGAATATTGAATATATTCACATGTGTGGAAACGTAACATGGACACCGAGGAACGTTTTTAATTAGGCAGTAATCATTAATATTGTTATTTTTTATCTATATTGATAATTGTTTTGAATTTGTTGTGAATAATTTGTGATTATGTTATACATCTGAAACGGTTGTTTATTTGTCTGACATTTAAGTAATGGTCCCACCATCTCTAATAGTATTGTTTTTAGTATGGCAGTAGCCCAGATGTTTAGGCCCAGGAGAATATGTAAACTGATGCAGTGTTTTGTTTTCTCCTTTCTCCTATAAGTATGGTGTTGTGGACCTCTAAACCAAGACATGGAGACAATTTGAGAAGAATGATGTGAAGTGAAACCTCCTGCAACCTTTTCCCTTCGGCACTTTTTGAATTCCCGAACCTGATTCATGAATGTTTTATTGTGGGAGATGGCGGAAGGACTCACCTTGCTATGTCTGGAACACATCAATGGTGAGACAGAACAGCAACAGATCTGAAGCACAAACTGGTGCACTACAGAAGAAGATGAGACTGTGTTTCTGTTAAAGTCTACAACATCGAGACTGAGGCACTGAGGCCTTTGAGTCAACACGTCAATAGACAAGAATCAACACAAGAACAATGTGCCAGGTGAAGGGAGAGGACTAGGGAGTAACTTCCCCGTTAAATTTAGACTTTGCCAGGTATAGGGATAGAGGTTGTTATGGCCCAATCAGTAATAAATGGAAATATTTGGGGAAAAGTATGGGAAAGGGAAATGGCCAGTGAGGGATTAGATACTTTAATTCCATGGAAACTACCTAGAAAATGAGTAAGTAATAGATTAGGGACACAAGCAGTACCACAGCCCTGACAGTGAAATGAGGGACAAAGCAATTGAGAAGGACAAGGCAAGTGAAATGACAGATAAGTGGGGTGGAACGGAGGGAAAGAAGTATAATGTGGGAGAAGAGAAGTGGGTACAAGGAGTATATTGATGGTCAGAGAAGTGGAAAAAAAATAAGTGGTGAGAATCAGACAGTGATAGTGATAAGAGTCCAAGATAAATGAAACCTGTGGGGGAAGGTTTAGAAATCTTGGGCAGGCATCAATGTTTTCAGGTCAGTGGTACAGTGGCGGTGAGATATTTTCGACTTAATTTGCATAAGATAATCATAGAAATTGAGTTGTGTTAGTTGTTACCCTTGCCGTTTTTAGGATATAGGTATAGTGTTATGGTATTTTTTTAAGCCAAACTCAGTGCCTGGGCTCCAACCAGTCTTATCGCTGAATCGCACTCAAGTATCCTGTACATGTCAGTGAATTCTCCATGAGAAGGTTAATTGCCACTGCACAATACACAATCAGAAATATGTCCATTACATAAGTTTGTTGCTTTTGTTAATGCATTAGAACATAGTCCCACCAAACACAAACTTGTATGCCTGAATATCCAAAGTATTTTTGCTTCTGTTGCCTAAATAGATGGGAAGTCGTAAGCAGTAATATTTAAAACACTTACATTTCTGGTGCTTCTTTTCTGCCAGTGTAGAGAAATCATTTCACTATTTTCTATAGTTGACTTAATGACCAACAAATAACAAAAATTACAAGCACACAATCTCTTATTTCTGTTCCACTTACTCATCATCAGTTAAGATAGTTTGCTTATGTTGAAGTATCACTCTGAAAGAGTGGTTCATAAACAATTTTTGGTCAACAAGAATTCGTAAACGCGAGAGACCGGCAAATATTTACTGATGAACTTGCTCATCATTAAACTCATTGGTAACTCTAAGCCCCACCCATTGGTTTCGTATGGCTGGGAGAAAGATGCCAGTCTTCAGACGCAAATATCTCAAAATGTATATTTTCTGATTTTTAAATGATGGACACCATTTTAACCAGCAGGACCACCCCTTTAAAATAAGATACGATTGGGCTGCGCCATTCACTGTTTTCGAATGCAAATCCCCAATCCCCCCCAAAAAATGTTCCTCTAGAACTCTGAGCTCCAACCATTGGTTACCAAATGAGAGACATGTTGGTGTACTGGTGTACTGAGGCAAAAATCTCTAAATGTATATTTTTCGATTTTGTCAATTGGGGCATCATTTTAATTAGGAAAATCTCTTTTTAATCAAATATGGTTTGGCACCATTCACTGACTTGAAACGCTAGCCTAGACATAGTCTCAAAATTTTACTTCAATGTAATGCAGGTTTAAGCGCAATTGATACCATACATGACCAGAAGTTCATATACCAGTTTTTATTTTATTATTATATTTATTTATTCATTCATTTTCATCATGAAATTAGATTAAAGTAGTAGAAAAAAAAGAGGAGACCTGTTTTGGTGCTGTTTTGATTCAGGTCAGAAGAGGCTCAACAAAGGTTTGTTTCAATTCACTTGGTATGGGCACACGCTAGCGTTCCAACTTTTAGAGGCTAGGGTGAATTTTTATGAGTTCTATTATCCACCCATTTAAAACAGTGAGAGAAGTCATAAGGGACATAGAAAAGTTCAATTTCCTAAGGGAAGTTAGCAAGGAGGCTAGCGAGGAAACTTGGACAGTGACACTGAACTCAGAAAATACACCTACTGCATTCATGATTGATTCAGGTGCGGATATAACAATCATCAGTGAAGAGACATTTGAGCGACTCCCAATAGCAAGGGATTCACTTGAAACATAACCAGTGAAAATTATCTTTAGAGAGGATGCCCAGCCATATGCAGTGTATGCAGCCTGGATAATTCCAATGCGGCTAATGCCTCTGGTAAAGAAAGAACTTAAACGTATGGAAGATGTGAACATAATTGAGAAGGACACACAGCCAACAGAATGGTGTGCCACTATGATGCCAGAACTGAAACAAAACTAGAATGAGGTTCGCTGCTGAGCTGATTTAAAGAAACTGACTTAACCAGTGAAGTGTGACAAATACATCATACCCACAATGGAGGAGATAATGACAGAACTCTCAGGGTCCAAGGTGTTTATTCTACAGGATGCATCAAGTGGGTTTTACCAGATCCCTCTCAAAGAGAAGAGCTCAAAGCTTACCACCTTTATCACCCCATTTGGGAGGTAGGCTTTCCGCCGCCTACCATTTGGGATTACTAGTACTTCTGAAATCTTTCTGTGGAAAATGACAGAGACTCTTCAAGGGCTAGAGGGCACAGAGGTTTATATAGGCGATATATTGGTCCACGCAGAGAGCGAGGGAACTACATGACCAGCAGTTGGAAAAGGTGTTAAAGGTCATAGAGAAGGCCCTCGGTCTCAAGCTGGTTAAGACTAAGTGCGAGTTCAAACAGAGAAAGATACACTTTCTGGGACATCATCAATGAGACAGGAGTCAGGCCAGAACCCAAGAAGGTTATGGGGATAGAAAACTTTCCCTAGCCACATAACGCGACAGAGCTCACTGAGATTTCTGAGGATGGTAAACTATCTAGGGAAGTATGTTCCTGACCTCCATGGTCAGACATCCGCTCTATGCACTGTTCAAGACAAAAGTGGAGTGGTAATGGGGACACATACAGCAGACAGCGTTTCAGACTGAAAACTGCGCTAGCCACTGCCCCAGTGTTAGCCTTCTACGATTCCAGGAGGCCTATGATGATGTCAGCAGATGCTAGCAGCTACAGGCTAGGGAGGGTCCTGCTCCAGGAACATGGAGAGGACTGGAAACCAGTGGCCTATTGTTCCAGACACCTGAGTGTTGCATAGACGAGGAACGCTCAGATTGACAAGAGTGTCTAGTGTATGAGCTGTGAGTGATTTGACAAATACTTTGGACTCGAAAACTTTAAACTGGTCTCTTACCATAAGGCCTTTGCGCCTGTCATGAACAGCAAGGACTTAGACAATATCCCTATCAGATGCCAGAGACTATTAATGAGGCTCATGTGTTTCAGTGCGAGAGCAGATTACGCGCCTCAGGAAGACCCTCACAGTGGCCGATGCACTCTTCAGGGATCCAGAGAAGAACTCTGATGACACTGACACATGATGATGTCACATCCTATATTAACACCATTTTGGGTCACACGCCAGCAACTCGGCAGAAGATGGAGATCAGAATTAACATAGAAGCCAACTGAGCTACAGTCTGTGTTGTGGTTCATCAGGAATGGGTGGATAGAGTATGCAGTGAAAACACGAAAATGGTGTTAATATAGGATCTGACATCATCATGTGTCAGTGTCATCAGAGTTCTTCTCTGGATCCCTGAAGAGTGCATCGGCCACTGTGAGGGTCTTCCTGAGGCGCGTAATCTGCTCTCGCACTGAAACATAAGAGAGCATAAGTGCACAAAGAGAAAGGAGCCACTGATGTACCACAGCCTGGCCACCAAGTCTTCCTCTGACCTCTCCTTCATGGTGGGCAACATAGCCAAGTCCCAGTCTTGTAAGAAGCCCATGAGCATTGCTTTTACGTTTGTTCAGAATGGGCTCCACAACCTTAAGGAGGCTTTGCAAGAGCAAACACGCAATGCCCAAAAACTCCAGGCTAAGCTGGATGAGGGCAAGGCTGTAGACTGCCGTGCCAAAGCGGAGCTGGACGTGGGCACGAGGAGAATCGACCAGCTGGAGCAGAAGTTTAAGCTTCAGGAAGAGATTGCAGCATACAAGTTCCAGATCTGTATGCTGCAACACACAGTCAGGACTGGACAACAAGGAGTGTGTCTGTGTCGGAAACAAACCCTAGGTCCATTAATGGCAAGATTGTTATAAGTGTCTATATGGAGAGAGCACCACAATATTTAATTTGTCATCATATTGATGTGCCTTTCTTATGGTTGCACATTTCCATGGACATAGAACATTTATTTGGAAAGTAATATAGATATTTTTTTAAACATTCATGATTTGTGTGAATGTAACATACTATATTACTCTTGTTAAAAGTATGAAATGAATATCAAATGAAGAAGAGCAAAGGATGACTTGTTAATTACTCAACTCAAAGTTTAGGACTTGAGAGTTGACTTGGAGTTGCCTGTCTTGACTTGGGACTTGATTGAATTTGAATGGTAAGCCTTGAGACTTACTTGTGACTTGTAAAACAATTACTTGGTCCCATCTCTGCTACATAGACTCCCACTATAGAAATTGGAAAGGTATAGTTACTTACCAGTTTTCCCACTGAAATGGGCAGATAATTGAAGCCACTGTGGTTCTGTTTATTTTGGGCCAAACTCTCTGCCAAGCATCTCTCAAGGAGAACATGATCTATGACATGGTCTTATAAAGGTGGCTCTGATTTCATTAGAAACATGTCTGTACCCTCCTTCTACCTCTCCTCCTCTCACACTTGCCCTCCAGTTCCTCTCTGTCCATGTCTTATATTTTCTTCTCCTACATCCTCAACTCTTCTTGCTACATCTCTTTCTATACCCTCTACTCCTTTCCTGTTATCTCATTCTACATCCTCAACTGTCACTCTCCCTCTGCCGTCCACCATCTCTCACTCTTAAACCTCTTCCTTTTCTGCATCTCATTCTTCTTCTTTGTTGTCCCCTTTTCTAGTGGTTGTACTTAACACAGCTGTGTAAGCAATTAGGAAAATTGCACTTCTTGTGATGTATTATTGACTCATAAGATATCAATTTGGGGCTGATCAAAAAACATACAATTTGGAAAATAGTACACAAATGTTTGATATTTGTAAAGAGCTGCAATAGTTTTTTTCTGATATACTATAGTTTTGGTGGGTGGTATGAACTACTGTGAAAAATATTTTGTGCGCAGAGAAATTGTGTGATTTGTAACATATTAAATGAAGCTACATTTACAATCTGTTCAGGACAATTAAAGTGTTGAGATCACCATGTTAACCGTTTTGGGAGCAGTCACCTGAATTTGGAGAAATGTGTCAAATCAATTGGGAAAAACGAATGATCTAAGGGATTCAGGTACAGGTGCTCCCACAACCACCATGACCAGATGCTCTCTGATATTTAATACAGTAACATTTTCTAGGGTAATCCATGTCTCAGTCAGGGCTAAAATGGCAAAGGCCTAAAGGCCATAACAGAGCGTAGACAGCATTTCTTTTACATATTCAGAGTGAATAGGTTGTAACCTAATAATCTTGGATTGGATATAAATTATCAATTGATTAGCATTTTATTGTAAGAGTGATAATTGATAGGGGCAATACTAACAAGTTTCCCCAAACACTGACTTCAGTTCTAGCAAGCAGAGGCATGATAAAGTAGCAGAACATGTTAGCAGAGCATATTATGGCAAAGTATGTTTCAGAGGACAACATCGGGATTTCTTCTACCAAGATAACTGGGAATCTGCAGCACAAGCTTGGATTGGATAAGACCTGTATACCACAGAATTACTGACAAACTGGACAGACATTTCTTTAAGCTTTTTATATATTTTATTTTGTAATTTTCACTTATCTTTAGATACTATGAATAGCTTGAAAGCTGTAGGAGTCCCAAAAGTACAAATTCTTTCAATGATGTAAGAAAATTTTTTTCCTGAGAATCTTGTATGGAATGCAAATGAAAACATAATAAATTAAACCGTCAAAAGGAAAATCCACACTAAAGACATTGAGACATTATGACTACATCCACACATTATGGGTACATATATTGGACTGGCATATTTTATGGCATAGGTACTAATTCCAGAAAGTTCTGCTCAAAATGTTCTGCTCATGATGTTAAGTTGCTTAAAATGGCCAACACCAAGTACAACATGACTGTACTGTACAATTCTGTAGGACTAAGATGAGTATAGGGTTTGGAGACAGGGAACAAAACATTTAGGATTTTACAGTAACCCAAAAAGCAGAATTTGTAAAGAAAATCTGTCTCGAATACGACCACATGCGGTGTATTTAGACTGTTCATGAATTCTCGTTTCATTTGGCAAATTTGGGAAATACCTAAACACTATTTTTATCTATCAGGGTTTCAAACATCAATAGCTGTCTTTCTTATGGATATGTTTGAAGACAAACATTCAAATTTCACTGCCAATGTCTTTTTCCTCTCACAAGTTCCCAAGATGTCCTAAAATATTTAACTTATCTTTATACATTGTCAGTTTGACAAATGTTGTCTGATCCAATCTTAGACACACATTTGGAATTCTCTGAATTCATAGTTGGGTGCTCTTTTTCCATTAGACCCTCTTTTGACATCTGTTAAACAACCTGGGAAACTGTCACATTTGGGATAAATTAAGTCAACCCCCCCACAAACAGACACACAGTTCCCAAACTAAACAAGATTTCGAAACCCACTTTGATAAATTTGGCACTTTTAGGTCACAACACAAAGCCCCTAAAACAGGCAGAGGGAGAGAGATTGAATGGACAGATATATAGAGGTAAGGATAGAAAGGAAGTGACCAAGTCCTCAGGCCAAAAGCCGACTTGTCTCACACGACCCCTTCCATTACATCAGCGTGCCTTCCCTGTTGATGCCCTCTCACACCTCGCTCCTTTGTCTTAGATTTTTTTTTAAATCCAAAGCTTTATTCCCCCTTCAATGTTGAAATGATTTTGCAAGTTTGTAGGTCAAAATTTGTCTTGTATCTCACCCGGAGATACCTCTAGCAGAAAGGCCTCAAACCAACACAATGTTATTTTTTATTATTCTAGACAGTCATTTTTTATTTGCACTTCATCCATCAATCCATCCGCCCTCTCCCAAAGTCCTCAGCTGCGAGCAGAGAGTCAGAGACGAACAGAAAACAGAGCCCGTAAAAACACGGGAATTCAGGAACCGCACACCCCAACAAATTGTCTTCCTGGGAATGCTGACAGGGCGTATATCCCTTAACGCCTTCTAGCATCTCATGCTGCCAAATGGCTGCCGGAAAGATCCTCAGTTGCGTGAGGGTGGTCAGGGCTGGACGAACCAGCTGTTGGCATCCTCCAGGTCGGCCTCCAGCTCCTCTTCTTCGTCTAGGGGCTCTGTGGTTCGGAGGGCCAGCTCTTTTAGGAAGGAGGCCTGGTAGGCTGGGGGCTGGGAGACTGACTTGAGACCAATCTTCTTCTTCATCAGGTGGAACTGGTCTCGGATGAAGTTGTAGAAGTCGTATTCATAGCGCATGCGGTGGTACAGCACCTGAAGGGCCTCCAGAGTGGGCGTGTGCTTACGGACAGTGCCAGTCATGTTCCCCACCTTCCTGTAATCTGTGGAAAAAGAAACAGTCCAGGAAGTTTGTGTGTGGTTAAAATATGAAGAAAATATTTGTTTCTTATCAAGTTACTTTAGGGTCTGCAACATCACACAACTGTCCTTTTTCAACACATTTTGCTATGGGGCAGAGATTTTTTTCATTTTGTTTTATATTGCCATTAAACAAATGTTGTCATGAGGGCTATGACCATTTCTCACTTTCTCTCTTTGCATGACTAATTAGTTATTGAGAAAGGTCTGTGCTGGAAGGATGATAATGAATATAATAATCATCGTCAGCTTTAGTTCATGGCAATAGCGGCATATCTATACAGGCCAGGGTTTGCTGTACCTGGGCTCTTGTAGATGTTGAGGACGTCAGTAAAGTAGTGAGGTAACAGTCTCTCAAGAAGGAGCAACACATCTTCCAGTTCTTCGAGGATCCC
The DNA here is from genome assembly GCA_016801105.1 of Esox niger. Lineage (NCBI taxonomy): Eukaryota > Metazoa > Chordata > Actinopteri > Esociformes > Esocidae > Esox > Esox niger. Next base: position 57,185 of record JACXGJ010001388.1, on the reverse strand, counting down.
CACTATAAGGTAGTTTTCTAGAACGTTCTGTTTGGCCCTCTCTAGAGCCCATTCTCCTGGCTCTCTGAAACACCCAAAACATCAGATGAATATATTTGTTAACTCATAGTAAATTTAAAAAAATAATAATGTAGTTACAGTTAGGTCCAGAAATATTTGGACACTGACATAATTTCCGTAATTGTGGCTCTGTTGCGTTCTCTGTCCTCACGATCTTGAACGACCATACTGTCAAGGACGCTTGGCAAGAATGTTCTTCTCAAGGACACAAGTACGTTCTTGGCGTACTTGGAATTGATAAACAGCCACTATATCCCTATAGCACTCCAGAATTCTGCCGACTGCTTCTGTCACCTGAGCCGTTCCAAGTCTTCTCCATACTTTCCAGAGTTTTTCCAGCATAGAGGAATTTTTAGCACCCTGCAAAAAGGTTCTAGCAAGCGCCAAGGAAAATCACCAGCACCAAAATTAAAAAATAGCATTTCAAATCCTCTCCAAATGTGGTTAATAGCAATTAATCAAAAAACTGTTGAACAAGCAGAACATAAACCAAAGGCTAATGAGATCCTCTGAGAATTTTCACATGTTATTTTGGGTTTTCCTGTTAATACTTTCTCCTTGAAAACGTACTACCGCATGTGTGGTCACATGACTCCGCACCATCCAGTCAGCAGCGTGGAAGCAACATGGAGAACTCAAATGTCGAGTTAACTGAGTAGCTTATGCCAAACCAAAACGCAGTGTCCATAGTTTGGACAAATTTTGGCTTCAGTAAAGATGACACCAAACCAAATGAAGTCAAATGTAAACACAGAAAAACTGTTTCAGCGACCAAGGAAATACCACCGATCTGCTTCCACACTTGGAGCACAATCACGTTACCGAACATATACAGTGAATGGCTCAAAAAAAGAGAGACTGGCAAGCACCCAGCAACAAGTGCCTCCTTGATTGCACAGGCAGGGACTGAGAGATAGGCTTCATATGTGGGTACTCACAGAGGAGATCCTTGTGGCCATAACGACAGACAACGGTGCTAATGTTGTCAAAGCTGCACAGCTCCAAGGAGGGACACGGCAGCAGTGTTTTGGTCATAGGCTGCACCTTGCAATTGATAAGTGCACAACTGCTCAACAGACCCAATGCAATAATATTCGATCATCTAATTGGGGATATCTGGGTGGTGACTGGCTGCTATATTCTTTCTGTATTTGTGTGTCATGAATGATCATGTCTTATGTTTTTATATGGCTTTTTTATTCTCCTTTTCTTTTCTGTGCTGATGTTCTTGTTATGCACTTTGTTACAGGTTTTTAAAAAGCTGTATTAAAATATAAATAATTTACTTCAGCACACTAAATACAGTGACCACAAAAACTGTTCATATAGCACAATGTCTCATTGTAAACTTCACATTATAAAACATTATAAAACAAATGTTAAATTAATTGTGAATTTGATTTTAGGTCATAACGTCCAGTCCTATAGACTACCATGGCCTTCTCATATCTCTTTATTTAGTTAATAAAAAGAGGGGGGTGAATTGCTCTGAAGCAGGATGTGACCTCTGCAACTGACTGCCTTTCTCAACCCCACAACCCTATCCTTCAAACTCACTCCCCTCCCCCCTTCCAATGTTGTCATAATCTTTTTTTAGTTTTGTTAATAGGGTTTCCTTTATTCAAGCGTGTTAGACATTTTTGGTTATCAAATGGTCAGAAATGTGAATATTTCTGTCATAAGGTAACTCCTTTTACCTTTACTGTATTTGGACCGATTATGCTTACTGTCGAGCGTAGTCACCCCCTAAAGACTAATTCTGAGACGGGAAGAAGAAAGCAGTGCTTTTCCTATCATTCTGGCACAGGTTTATATTAGTTTAATCTGTCCAAAGAATGCTGTTACAGAACTGGGCAGGCTATTAAAGATGTTTTGGCAAAGTCTAATCTGGCCTTTCTATTCTTGAGGCTTATGAATGGTTTGCACCTTGTGGTGAACCCTCTGTATTTGCTCTCGTGAAGTCTACTCTTTATTTTAGACTTGGATAATGATATGCCTACTTCCTGGAGTGTTCTTTAATTGGCTGGATGTTGTGAACCGGATTTTCTTCACCATGGAAAGGATCCTATGATCTTTCACCACTGTTGTCTTCCGTGGATGTCCAGGCCTTTTTGTCTCGCAGAGCTCACCAGTGCATACATTTTTCCTCAGAATGTACCAAACTGTTGATTTGGCCACTGCTAATGTTCCTGCTATCTCTCTGATGGATTTTTTTTGCAGCCTAAGGATGGCCTGATTCACTTGCATTGAGAGCACTTGACCGCATGCTGTGAGTTCACAGCAACAGCTTCCAAATGTGAATGCCACACCTGGAATAAACACCAGACCATTTACTTGCTTAATTGATGAAGAAATAACCAAGGAATAGCCCACACATGTCCATGAAACAGCGTTTGAGTCAATTGTCCAATTACTTTTGGTCCCATGATATATAGGTGGCCACATATTAAAGTGCTGTCATTCCTAAACCCTTCCATTTTGGATGTGTATACCATCAACTTAAAGCTGAGAGACTGCATTTTAAGCCAATTTCCATTGTTTAACTGTAACTCGAATATATTTTTGTAATCAGACAAAATAACAGAACATGTGCCAGTGTCCAATTATTTTAGGACCCCACTGTAAATCCTGATTAAGTACTGCTAGTGTAAAATGTATTAATACCAGTTAGGACAATAGAGGTATTACCACATTTAGAAGTATTACTTCACATATATTACTACATTTCTTTGAGCTTAATTTGTTGCAATATAGTCAGTTTACCTGCACTGTGGGTGCTGTCCACAAAAATACGGGATAATGTAGAATAGTCTGGGGTTTGAGCATTCTGGGTAATTCTCCAGGATACACACATTGATATCCTAGACAAAAAGGGAGAAAAAAAATTAACCCTGGTAGAAATCATAAACATAGTTGATAACAAAACATTACCTTGAGGTTGACAATCACCTTTCTGCAAGAATGAAAGCAGTGTAGTTATTTTACATTACTGCCACTAGTGGGAGCTCTTCACTAAGTCATTACTTTTACCACAAGAACTGCATTTCTCATGGTTGTTGTTTGTAAACAAACCCTTTAGCTACAAACCTGTTCCTGAAAGCTTAAATAATTTGCAACCTTTTATAACCTTTATAACTCTAGACAATGTATTAAAAATATATGAAAAATAGTATGTTCCTTACTGGGATGATTATTTGTATTTCCAAATAGTTTTCATCAGAGAGCAACTTGCTACACAATATTACAATATTATATCTTCTGTAACTTCAAAAGCAAATTTTAGAAGTTAATGCTACCATTATCTGGCCAAAAAGATTATATTTAACTAGCAATGCAGACAAGCCAAATAGAAAGAAAGTTGCAACTTTTGGTTACTGATAAGACTTTTTGCAGGACTGCGAAGGTGGAGCCGTCTAAGAAGAGTGAGTGTGACTGACTCTGACTCTTGTTAAATAGCGTAGTGGATCTGAAAACAATAGGTCTTGTGTTTGGATCTCCTCACAGGCAACGCAAAGTATGAATTATTCCGTACAGACGAAAACTTTGCTGGCTAAAACCTTCCGCATCTACAATATGGTAGGTCTGAAATCAAACAGTTTACATTGTTAATATTGGGACTGTTTCTGGTGGATTTTTGAAGTACATGTGTTTTGGGTCAGGATAGACAAACATTTGCTGGCTATAACATACAGTAGTTACGTCATAGTAACCCTTAACTAAAACTGTATATGGTTATATTGAGACTTTCTGGCATGGAAAAGTTCATCTTCAGTCTCGCTAGCAATTGCTCAATTCTTATGAATATTCCTAGGAAGATAGTAGATACTGGTAAGCCTGTTACTGGTGAATAAGCTGTTAAAACGACCAGTGGCAAAAGCCATACAGTTCATAGACACTATGGTGGAGGTAAATAAGAAACATTAGTCAGTCAACATTTATTAATTATATTTGTTATACAGTATTGCGACTGTTTCCACAATACTCTTGTTTTTTCACTAGATTAAAAAAAGTTAGTCATTGTCACCTTTGACAGTCATTGTATCAATGTCATTCACGAATGAAAGAAAAAACTACATTGGTATGCCATGAAAGAAAAAAATATGTTCTTATGCAATGAAATGAAATAGCTTTGGCAGACTTGCTATTGCTAAATTCTTGACTATTCCAGTAAGTTAGTAGATACTGGTAAAGCCTATTACTGGCTATTACGCTGTTAAAATGGCCAGTGGCAAACGCGATACAGTTCATGGAAGATATTTGTGGTGAGGGTAAACTTCGTAAGAAACATTAGTCAGTTTAACTGTATTAATATCATTCAAAAATGGCCAATTAGCTGTTGAAACAGCCAGGGGCAAAAGAGGATTGGTTCAGGGTCGACACAAGACGCTATATTGACACCCATGAGATGTACAGCTCTGTAATGTTGTGGTTAACGACACCTTTCCGTGTGAGCGACCTGGGTTTAAATCTCGAGAGAGCAGCACTACCTCTTGCGGGCTGGCTGAACTAGGCTTGCTTGGTTTCTTGTTATCCAAAGCAAGGACAAGTGTTCAATTAGCAAAATTATTCAAAAGTGCATCCTTTGGTCCATTACATTAGCAATTTTACTAACATCCCAATCCAAAACAATGGCAACCTTTGGTCTCTTTAACAGCATTACTTTAGCCATGATACCAAAATCACAATCCAATTATTTTCTCTCCCTCATGTCAAAATGTCCCCACCACCTCAGTGAAAAATAAATAAACCAGTATCCAAGGCCAGGAGCCCCTACAACGGAGCTGGAAAACACTAAACCCCTCTGTTTAACCAGTGGGCCTAATGAGGGAGGTTCACTGAAACCAAATTACAAAAGAAAGTGAGCAATTAAAAACACAAAGGCGTGCTCAAGAGTCAAATCCATGTCAAGTGACGTGAGCTTTATAGACGGCAACAAGGCCTTGGAAAATACTAAAAAACACATAAGACATGCATGCACACAGTCTCACAGCAGAAACAGGTGTAAGGGGGAAAAAAGCAGGTCTTGTTGATGTACTGTTGCTTGAATTCACACTGGCTTCTATGCTGACAGGTGAGAATGTCCTTAGCTTAAATTGGAAAATTCACATTTTTCAACTTAACCTTTGTGGTGACATGTTTAGGCACACAATTTAAAACTAAGCCAGGGAAAAACAAGAGAGCCAGGCCTTGCATTTCTCAGAGCCCAGAAGGGTAGCCCAGACCTGCTCTGAAAGGTGTGGGGCCAGGTGTGTAGGAGCTAGGGCTTGGGTAAATTGATTTTAAAAGGCCCCACACTGAGAAGCAGATTATAACAACACTACACAGTAAAAAAAGAAATTGGGCATGCGTGTCTGCATACATGAAAATTCAAGCATTTCCAGTGTTTATTTATTGTGTCGTTTTTATCGTCTCAGCCAGATCCTTTAGGCAAATAACAAATGTCAGTCCATGTTATGCCAATGAAAGAAATCTGAGCTGAAACAGGGAAGCACCACACTACATGCACAACACATGAAAAAAATCCCCTTTCACCTGAAGAGTCCCACTTTCCAAACCCATCATTGAGTAACAAAACAAGAGGGCCAACAGATTCCAGCCCCTTCAATTAGGCTAAACAGATAATCCCCTTCCCCAAACGACCTACTGCCCACCTGAAGCCTGACCTGGGTTCGGGATGTGTGTGGAGATATCTGATAATTGGTCACTTTTGGGTGATCATGTGACTGTTGTTCCCCTTAAAAACTTCAGCTGGCCGGGTTCAGCGGTGTGACACGGGGACTCATGCTTGGATATTGTGAGACTCAGACTTTGTAGGAAACATGTGCAGGAGAGGTAGCGCACATGAGAAACACATTAGCTTTAAGATGGGCCTTAAGAAGACAACCTGCTGCCATTTACCTGCTGCCACTCACTTTTTCTCAGCCCCTCAATTTCTCCACCACTAAAACAATGAATTTCTGCACAAATAGTGCGGTCAACACAATATGAGATATGTTCAACTTTTTGGCATTTTTGGAGAGGAGGTTGTAATACTCTATATTTTTCAGACATTTAAATTAAAAATCAGTCCAAGTTAAACTAATGAGTCCCCAATTAATCACATCTTGCAGAGTGGTTTTCATAAAGATTCGCCTCTGAACCATCTCTCAGATCTGTTGCTCTGAATTTGGACTGAGAATAGACATGTTTAACAAAAAACAGAAACCAGAACAACTGGAAGACTCCTTAATTGGTTGAGCATGACACATCCATACATTCCTTTCAATACAAAAGGAAGCTTCAAAGTGTATGCAGTCATTTAACTGTATGTCAAACTGCATAAGAGTGTCTGCTAAACATTTAAACCTATTGTAAATGCTTTGAAGGAACCACAAGAACCAAAGAGAGAACATTGGTATCATCCTATGGCTAAAAGCACATTCGCTTCTTTACTCTGCACTTTTCTCTAATTTAAAACTAATGGAATAGATTTCATTTGTCTAATCTCTGATTCGATGTTTCCAAGAAATGGCCTATGAAAATGCTAGGGACAGCAAATACAAGGACTTCTAACAAATGTGTGTCGCAATTCAAAAACCCCTTTCTTCCTTCCATGACCACAGTCTGTACAAAAAGCCAATAACTCTTCAAACATTTCTGGGAAGCAGCGGTAATGTGAGTGCAAAGGGTGAGAGAGAATGGACAGGAAATGACACATTAGACATTTGTTTTGTCCAACATGTTTCTTCTAGTTTGTTAAATACGGTATTGTTTCTGAGGAAAAATGAAGTGTGACAGCTAATCGTCTCCTTTCCTGAGCAAGGCATGCTTTAGCAAGAAATCTGCTGAGTGCCTGCCAGGACATCCTGCCAGAAGAGTGAGACACATAGCCGTTTCGTCAGAGTTGACCAGGTTTAGGTGGGTGATTGTAGTCTAGGCATGCTCTGCCACAGTATGTGATGTGCTCTGTCAGTAACACCATTCTCACTCAGCAGGTCCATCTGACCACTACAATTAAGATGGGTCAAGGGGCAGCAGGGGGGCCTAGTGGTTAGAGCATTCCCAAAATCGGTCTTTCTGCCAAACAGCATGGAATCTAACACATTGGACCACTGCTACACAGTATTAAAGGACGCCTATCGCTCTGTCCCCCGTGCAGCTCTGGGACATTCTGATCACTGTTTGGTTCACCTCATCCTGACCTACAAGCTGAAATTAAAATCTGCTAAGCCTGTGGTCAAGTCTGTAAAACAACCAATAAGACTAAAGTGGAATTACAAGCCTGCTTCGATTCTACTGATTGGAGAGTCTGAGGCGGCAGCCACAGACCTACACAAACTCAGACACTGTGACATCAGTTAATGTGAAGATGTGTGTGCTGACAAAAAAAAACTAAATTAAATTAAAAACCCTTGTTTACAGCAAAACTCAGGCAGCTTCGTCAGTCCATGGAGGAGGTCCACAGAATTGGAGACAGAACCCTGTACTATCATGCCAGAAACACACTGACAAGGGAAGTCAAAGCAGCAAAGATGTGCAATGCTGATAAACTGTAATAAAAACTTCACAGCCAATGACCCCTCGTTATGGTGGAAAGGCCTGCAGGTACTCACTAAATACAGGAGACCATCCCCCCACACTGCTGGATCTCAACGACTGGCTGATGAGCAGAATGTTTTTTATTGTAGGTTTGAAAGGCCCCCAGTCACACCTCTCCCCACTCCAGCAACATCTTCAGTCATCGTCCCCCGCTGCCACCCTGTCACCTCGACTCACCGACCCCCCCACCTGCACTGACGGTCTGTGAAGAGGGTGTACGGCAGCACTTTCAGAGGTAGAAGTCCAAGAAGGCTCCTAGCCCAGACGGTGTCACCATCCTGCCTGAAAGTTTGTGCTGAACAACTGGCCCTGATCTGTACAAAGATCTTCACCAGATCTCTGGAGCTGTGTGAAGTTCCCTTGTGCTTCAACTGCTCCACAATCATCCTGGTCCCCCAAAAACCCTCCCTCACTGGACTGAATGACTACAGACCTGTCGCCCTCACGTCTGTGGTCATGAAATGCTTTCAAAGATTAGTGTTGGCCCACCAGAAGGACATCACAGGCCCCTTGCTAGACCCCCTGCAGTTTGCCTACCAGGCTAACAGGTCTGTGGATGATGCTGTCAACATTGGACTGCAATACATCCTGAAACACCTTGACCCTCCAGGGACATATGCAAGGATCCTGTTTGTGGAATTCAGCTCGGCGTATAACACCATCATCCCAGTCATCCTCCACACCAAACTCATCCAGCTCACTGTCCCAGCCTCCACCGGTCAGTGAATCACAAACTTCCTGAACAGCAGGAGTCAGCAGGTGAGGCTGTGGAACACCACATCCAGCACCCGAACAATCTGGCAGGGGTGTGTGCTCTCCCCACGGCTCTTCTCCCTCTATACCAACAACTGCACCTAAAGAGACCCATCTGTCAAACTACTGAAGTTCGCAGACGACACCCCAGTCATCGGCCTCATTCAGGAGAGTGACGAGTCGGTCTACTTACAGGACAGCTTGAACAGCTAGTCCTCGTGTGGTCAGAACAACCTGGAGCTCAACACGCTGTGGAGATGACTTTGGACTTCAGGAAGAGCCCCCGACTCTGCCCCATCACCATTCTCAACAACCCTATACCTGCATTGGAATCCTTCAGGTTTCTGGGATCCACCATCTCCCAGGATCTAAAGTGGGAGCCCAACACAGACGCCATCATTAAAAAGGCCCAGCAGAGGATGTACTTCCTGCACCAGCTTAAGAAGCTCAACCCGTCCAAGGAGCTACTGATCCACTTTTACACAGCCATCATCCAGTCTGTCCTCTGCATGTCCATCACAGTTTGGTCTGCCACAAAATTGGAAAGGAACAGACTACAACGGACAGTCAGAACTGCAGAAAAGATCATTGGTGCCAACCTGCCCTCCATCCAGGATGTATACAAAACCAGAATCAGTAAAAGAGCAGGAAACATCCCTGCAGATCCATCACACCCTGGATACAACCTGTTCCCGCCCCTCCTCTCTGGTAGGCGCTACAGAGCACTGTACACTAAAACAAAGACACAGGAACAGTTTATATTCACAGGTCATCACTCTGATGGACAGTCAACTTCAGACACTTAGTGACAGGCAAAATTGCTGTATAACCACCCAGTATCTCTGACACTAACATCCACCTCTCTACTAATATATTTTGTTGTCATCCTGTAATTCAGGGTTGTTCATACTGCATATCATATCCACCTACCTCATGTACATTACACCTGCACAAAAAATTACTTATTTATTCATTCCAGCATTGTTTGCACTCTCCTCCAATACACTCTGGTTGAGTACTCTTTGTTTTTTATGAGTAAGCACATCATAAGTCTGTATAATCCAGAGTCAAATTCCTTGTATGTGTACACATACCTGGCAAATAAAACTGATTGATTCTGATTCTTTAACTCAAATTGCTCCTCGGGCATTCATTGTGCCAGCTCCCTGCAACTCACCAATTTTGGGTTGAGTAAAATACAGAAGACAAATCTTGATTTGACCTTGTATACAAAGGGAAACATTTTCCTTTTTGCCTGATAACAGCCCACTAACTCACTGCCAAAACATGCTTGTGTGCACGTGTGTTCACATGACTGCATGATAGAGAGGGTGTGCACATTTTCAAATGACCACGTGTGTGCGTGTGTAAAGGAGTGCGGCCCTTGGAAAATGTAAGAAGTCTACCACAGGAATGTCTCAACCCGTGCATTATTTGAGTTGAGGTCTGGGCGAAGAAAACGTCAATATCCTTTCACTGACATCTCAAGTCAGTGACGCTGACAGGCGGGGACAACCGGTAACATTGTTCTAGGCCCAGGTCTTGGGGGGCCCATTTGGTTGGCTTAAATATAATGATTTATTAGTCAGTCAATCTTGGTATTTAGTACTACCTAGCTAAAATATTAAACAAACATTTATGACCGGTTTTATGAACAGTGACATTGCTTTTCATTAAAAAAATTGGCCTGTGGTTTGGGTCCTATATGTTCAATTTTGTCCCGGGCCCTGGGATTCCTGTCGGCGTCCCTGCCTCAAGTGAACACAGAGTGTGGCTATGAGCACGGACCTGTAGGTTTAATGAACTCCAGTTTGAGCTGCTGTCCAGCAGGGGGAGACAGAGGAAAGACCCATCTACAGCTTAGACCAGCATCTCTCAACCCTGCTCCAGGGCGCACCCCTGCCCTGCATGTTTTAGATCTCTCCCTGCGGTCACACCTGACTCAAATGATTAGTTTATTATCTAGTCCTTCATGAGCTTCAACAGGTATGTAAGGGCAGGGAGAGATCTGAAACATGCAGGGCAGGGGGACATCTAGGAGCAGGATTGAGAAACACTGGCTTAGACCAAGGACAAAGTAGCACCTAACCACACACAGACAGACCATGTGGCCAGGCTAGCACAGTGACAGGTCCTCTTTTCTGTAAGTGGGCCCCTTGTGCTGCATATTTTAATAAGTAATTTGGTCCAATGGGACACTGAACAGAACCTAATAACCCACAGTTAGACTCCAGCCACCATGTCACCTCACTGACTGTGCGTCTGCTTAGGTGGCTGGCTCAAGGTGTTTTATAATCACTGTGTGTGCCTGTGACAGCTAGATGACGTCTGTCTCAGGGGTGTGTGCTTGTACGTTTGCTCAATTGGAAAAGCGCTGGGGGGCTGCCTATCAAACGTTAACTGAAACCATCTCTACACAGAGAATACCTAACCCCACCGCCAATGACAACATTTCTGAACTTCACTCAAACTGGGTCCTCTATTTAATAAAATGCACACAAACCACCAAGAGGTAAATGAAAGCAGTCATTGCATTTAGCCAAGCACAACACATCAAATATCCAAGCAACCAATAACTGGCTGCATGTAAACACGGTGGACTGCATGGCACAAATCAGGTCTCTAACTAGCTGTCTGATGTGGTCCGGCTAAGTCTGCAATTTGATTTTGGGTTGTTCTGGGTTGAGTGTAAGGTTGCAAATTTGAAGGCTTTTCCTTAATCGACTGTCGACATCATAAAAAAAAAAATTAAAAAAAATCTATCAATTGATTGATTTTATTCAAATATGATCTATGATGTTGTAATCATATTTGACACCATGTAGATAACCAACTAATCAGAAAACAAGTGCAATGCTCTTATACCTCCTTACTGGATTAAGCAGTATATTTTAAAACAGAAATAGTTAAAAGATCAATGAAAAATAAGTTATTTTAAACCTAGGCCTGTATTTATAATGAAGAGAAAAATCAACCTCAGTCCTGCTACCACGTTTTATTGTCCCCGTCCTTTGCAACCCCCTACTCATTACCTTACAATAACAAAACATACATTCCTCTGCAACTTAAGACCTACCCCTTATTGCTTCATTGTGTTTTGTAAACATTTCACAGCATACTAAAATACCTGTATATTAATGAATACAAAAAGAAAATACATGAACACAAAACTGCCAACTTAAGAAAGTAGTCTAAATATTAAAACAATATTCTGGTCTTCACTCCAAAATTCCATCACAGTCACTCTGTAATATTGGGGCGTCATAACCCCCGGTCCCCCTAATACTACACCCCTGTTGGCATCATATCCTTCGCTATTACCTGTCACGTGTTATCCTCTGCCTGTTGTTGATTAGTTAGGCCTATTGTTAGCGAACATCGATGTAATGGTCATTTGAGAGGAGGACGCTGTTTGTTTGCCAAGTTATACATCACTGGCGTAGTCCTTCTGTTATTTTAACACAGTATTTGCAGTCAACATGATTAAAAAAATTATCAAAATGTTCACAAGTAACACTTATTTATGCTGGTATAATCCTTCCTTGGATTATACCGCTGTAGATCATTCTGAGGGTTCCCTGCCCAACTAGTTACATTTGCGTTTTCAATTAATACTGAACTGAAATTGTCTACGTCAAGCAAATTAATGGCCGTTGATCAAATTCTTAAAGACAATCAATCAATCAATCAATCTTTGATGAATCATTAACATCCCTAGTTGAGAGCAAGGAAATGATGAAAAATTAAGTAAAAGGGATGGCAACAGCCAAATAGGGCAAATGATTATTCATTCCAATCCGTGCCATATTCTGTCATAACCGGGTGTATGGATGTCACAAGAACCAATACTTCGTAACAAGTCAATGCCAAATTCTAAACATGACGTACTCATTTCTGTACAGTACCATAGGTCCAGGGATCCAAAACTTGACAGATGGTGGCAAGTGCTGCTGTAGCTCTGCCTCTTTGCGCTCAAGGCGGATGATCAGGGAGTAACAAATTCGCAAAAAACACAGTTTGAAGGCAAGCAGTGCCTTCAAACTTTTGGGACTAAAGAAAACCCTTCCAACTTGAAGAAGGCCCTTGAAGATCAGATGTGTAGATTTATTTAAATAATTCAAGGTGAGTTTCAGTTCACGTTACATTAACAACGTATCCAAAGTATTATCCTTGCTATATCCTTATCCTGAAATACATGGTACCGTTCATTTTGTTTGAGACAGTCGACACATGGTTCCATTGTAATATTTTTTTCCTGGGGTATCGAATTTGGATCCCGAGAATCGTGAAATTTCGCTGGTTTTGGTATAGACTACTACATTTCTGGTATTGTGACATCCCTAACCTGGTGTGTTTATAAGAATTAGACCTGCTCGTCTTTCAATGGTTCCCTCAATGCCCTACCATAAGCCTATAACAGACACTGCACGCTCTGCTGCCAAATAATTTGCTGAAGAGATAAAGTTTGACATTGAAATAATGAAATCAGTGGAACCGCGGGCTTTCTGGCCTGGTCAAAAACATTACACATTTTGTGAAATTGAATCCCTCCAGTTGAAAACTGTGTAACTCAGATGACTGAGCTGTTGGGTTCACTTTCCTTTTGGTGTATGTTCTAGAATGAGACATGTGTATCATTCTTCAACACATTTAAAATAGGCCCTACAAAAACATGTTCATAATTGCGGGGTGAATCATGGAAGCATTACACATCCTCCTGACTTTAAAACAGATGCGAGATATGGAATATGTGTGTATACGCCAGTAACTCTGTCATACAGGCACGGTTAACGTTGAACTCGGAATGACGCTGAACTTCATTAATATTCTGAACCATTAGCCTACATTCCTTTGCACTGATGCTCGCCAGGTATTTGTGCCGTTAGCAGCAAGTCCCTGATCTACGAGCCCGGACATGAAGGACAGAAACAGAGAGGCGACGGTCCCAATAAATAAGTAGTCTTACCAGGTATCTCTCGTCATCCTTCATCCCCGGTGTTCGGATGAGGTGGTTCTGCTCCCCCCTCCAGTCTCCAAAACGTCGGAAGAAGTAATTGGAAAGGAAGCGGTTAATGGGATCTCTAATGATGTTGATGTAAACGGGCTGCTCTATCCTGAACCTGGAAGACAGATTATGTTTTATTTGTCCAACTTAAAAATAAGGAACAATTGGAATTTGTATTGCCTTTAAACTGAAAAATGTATGGGCTCATTTTCTCACATTTGCACGCAATATGATGATATCATTTTCATACTGTTGCCTATTAATTTTGCACGTTTGGAGTGTTGGCATGAGTGTTTGTGACCACTTCACGTAAGAAATTAGCTTGTAATTCAATGCATTTCTTAATTTTCTGTGAAGTTTAAACAAATGACTAATGATGATTAGACCTCACTGTCTGTGATGCTGAAATATGAGCCAAAATAGATGATGACAGGTGTTTTCACAGCTCTCTCTAAGATGCGCATTAAGCATTGTGAATGTGACAGAGAGCTATAATTCTGTTAAAACTGTTTTCAATAATATAGTATGCACTTGATGTAAAGTCACATTGCCATACCTTGGCTTTTGCTGAAGTAAGGAATGTATGCATGAGTCATAATTATCCGGTAAATATTTGGGCGTGGTTAATACTCAGGTTTGTATACATACAAAGCTATAATATGAATAGTGTTGTTAACACATGGTTTGGCTTATAAACATGGCATTATGGTAATCCTCAGGTCAACTAATCATCACCACCACAGGTTTTTCAGAGTCCATAGCTAGTTGATACAGAGATAGAGAGCCGACTAACATCGGCAATGATCAAGATAAAACACAAAATATTCTCAATGACAATCATCAGTCAAGGCGTTTGTGAAAATTGTAATTATAAGAGTGCTTTTGATAAAAACTTGTCCTAAAGCATAGCTACAAATGGGAATGCTGTGTGCCACTGACATCTTGTCATCCCTGGTTGGATGGATGGTTAGTGGTTGTAGGTGCAGTTCTCCACCGTAATTACCTTGTGAAGTTGAGGAAATGGACATGCCTAGTGTACAGGAAGGGCTGAGGCATGTTGCTGATGTTCCTCATAAGGTCCACCTGAAACACAGATTAACTTGTAGTGACAGACAGCTTTTCTCTCTAGGATGGAACCAGAACCAAACACTGAGTAAGCCCTTGCGTATTTTTATCTGCAATGATGGGGGAAAAAAAAAAAAAAAAAAAAAAAAAAAACGGTCATTAATTCCACATTCATTATTCTGGAGACCTCCGTACCACAGCCAGAAACTCACATCATGCAGGTGGGAAAGAAATCACTCATCCTTAAAATTCCAATATTAGATCATCAACAGAAGTTAAACAAGTAGGGATATCTGAATAATAAACATTACCCAAAAACTCTGTCCACTAAACATTCTGTAAATCCCTGGGACAAGAAAACCGATCGTATGTTGTACTGTTCATAACCATTATCTCAAGAATCAAAATTCCCAATACTATCTTTCATGTCCTAACCTGGTGGTGCGAGAGTCCTTTACCCTTGATGCCCCCTTCAGGCAATGAACAAACCCTACACCACTACCTGAGCTTTCCATTCTGCCACCTCAAGTGTCTTGGCCATCCCACACACACACACATACATCCATCCAATAGGAGAGCAGCTTCTGCTTAACCCAGTGAAAACCTTTCTGGTTTCGTTTACCTTACCTTTTAAAAACTATAGAAATGATTATCATATTTATATAGACTTTGGTATTATTTTTCAGATTTGACGCTACCCAGCCACGGAGGTTGAATAAACCTTGCCAACCAATCGGTCTTGAAAGGCATTTTTGTCAATTTAAAAGTACATATCTTTAAAAAATTTCATGTGTTGCTTACAAACATCCAACTTATAACTTGATGCAGAAAAATACTTATATTTACACAACATATGCTGTTATCATATATTTGCATTATTTCACATCATAGGAATTTGATGTTTGGGTGGATTATCGCTGCATGGTGACTGAATTTACTGTAAATGTAACTCAACCCCGACTCTTTGGGGGAGGAAGTGTGGCATGGGAATGACGGGGGCAAATGCTCTCCTCTCTGTCAAATATGTAAAATTACCACTGTCACATATACAAACCTAAATTAGGAATGCAACCAAGCTCAGAACAAATGTGCCTACAGGAACATACACATACAGCAATGAGCTCAACACCACTGAAGGCCACAAAGAAGCGGACAATCAACTTTTTAGGGATACAAATCCATTCTATGACAACAAACTTAATAGATAAGCATGGACACACTGACACTCGTCATCATCTATAATCGATCCAGCACAAAAATATTACCATTGCACGGACCAGCAACACAAAGGCAGGATGATAAAATATGCTTTCGGTCACCAAGGCTGAGGGCTCACTTGAAGAGAAAGGTGGCATGGCGGTTCATCCTCTGGGCAAACTTTTCGATGACTTTGGGAATGTTGCGGCTGAATCAGCTGGCTTTCGATGGCCAATGCGTTGAGTCGCGGCTGTCCCATGGTATTGTGAGGGAAGGTTTTTACCCTCTTCAAGGTGGAAAGGTCCCTCTGACTCGGATGTCGTCATGGGTGTGGTTATGATATTTTTCTGCAGAGTGACGGTCTCAGCAAAAGCCTCCTCTAGGTTGTTCTCATGGATGGATCTTAACAGAGACAGGGCCGTCTTACCAGTGTGAACTCGGCCCGGCTCGTCTGTTCCATCGTGGACGGTGGCTGCTCATGCTCCCTTTTTGCAGTGTTGTATAAAACATCAACTTCTGGCATAAGGAAGAAAAACATTTCCAACAGCTGTGGAAAGGCTGCAAAAGGCTGAATTTTTTTTAAACAGGCCGTATGCCTCATTTATGGTGGCCTCATCCCATCCTGGTACTGTACGTATGTCCTCCATACACAAGAGCAGCGCAGCGCATTTTTTTTTTGGTGCGGTTTTCTACATTGGCAGTTCTACTTTTAAGGTTCCATCGTACAGCGGGTGGCCTTGGAATGAGTCTGTGTTGCCTCAGCAAGTGCCTCAACACGTTTTGGAGCGCCAGAGGAAAGGGTGTCAAAAGCAGTTATATCTGCAAAAAACACCTCCAGGATACTCTTCCTTGCTGAACAATGTAGCTGCAAGGTCAGTTTCAGTGGGTGAGCCTAGCAGTGAACAAACTGGGCATGTCTCTTTCATTTGCGCTCTGTACACCTCGGACGTTTCTGCTCATTACAGCCGCACCATCATAAGTCTGAGCGATCAGCTTTTCTCCCAGCTTCAGTGGTTCCAGCACACCCTTGATACTATTAGAGAGGCAGAGTCCAGTTTTATCTTTGACTTCCACAGACTCCAAAAAAAACTCTCTGTCACTGTATTGTCAGGCAACATATATCGCAACACAGCCACCATTCGTGATTATCAGGGGATATCAGTTTTCTCATCTGCAAGTATGGCAACAAATTATGTCTTGTCCACTTGGCTATATCCTTCCTGTACACTTCTTACATACAGTCTAAAAGTTCGTTTTGTACAGTGCTGGATGTCCCTATTAAGATGGAAGTCTCAAATCGCCCTCGAACAGACTCGAAAATGTATCTGAATACTCCAGGATTCAGAGAGTACACCGACTCCATGTGCCCCCGCAGTGCGGTTCACATTTTCCAAAGTTTTATACATGTTATGATCAAACTGAGAACGTACCTGTTTCCATTATGCACTGTCAACGTGGGCTGCGACATTTACCCTTCAAAGTAAGCTTATTCCACAGCATTGTCCAGATGACTCCCGCTGCTCTCATGTTTTGCAATTCTCTCAGAAATGTTTTAAATCTTTGTTTCCCGTTCTCGACAAAGTACCATCTCTGCCAAATAACATACATGAAAAACAGAAGAGTGCCTTTTTTGTATGCTAACCGTTAGACCCTTTTTCTTCAAAAACCACTCCACGTTAAACCCGCGGTTACTTTTACCAGCAGTTTGCGTGATGACAATGTCCCGTGGCTGATGGGCAACAAGTCGCCTTACTTCAAGTTTCTCCTCCAAATTAAGGGGTTCAAACCCGTGCGAATATGAAATCCACTTCATTAATTTTCTCAAGTTATCTGTCGTTTGTGACGCTAACAAGCTAGCTAAGACTATCTACCCTCCACGCTCTTCTTTCCGACTTAAGTTGGCGCCAGACAGACAGACAGCAAGCCTACTACTGCAAACTCGAATCGGCAGAACGCAGTTTAAAGCAGCAAGCAGGGACCAATGAACATTAAATAAAATCCTAACACAAATGTTATGCAATTTAGGAAGACCCTATATTCATAGATAATAAATTATAGGAAGTAATCTGCGAGAAATAAAAATAACATATAGTTGCAGTTCTTTCTGTTGACAACAGGTGGGGCTATGCCCCACATGCCCTTAATGACCAGTCGCCCCTGCATATAGTTAGTTCGATGGAGTCCACCTGTGTTTAATTAAGGTGTCATCTAACAGGCGCAGGCGTTACTTTAGCAGGAACTGGCGTTCATATAGCAAGTGTAGGCGTTCATATAACGTTACATTAAAAGGCGCGTTCGTTTTTCTGGCGTTGCTACCTGGCAACGCCAGAAAAACTAGCGCGGGCCTTTGCTTAATAGCTGTAGGCGCTAAACAATCGCGTTCTGAACGCATGCATTCTGAATTCTTTGGCATTCTATATCACTGCTAATTAAACGTGTACAAATAGATAAACTGTGCCCGTATTCCAATTTTAAGCATTGTAATTGCTTTAGTTCTAACGTGAAGAACAATGAAGTGACCCAATGACAAAGAGGCGTAACCTTTGACGGTTTCCTGGATGTCTTATTAAATCCAAGGTTTCCACCGAAGTCAGCTGTTTTTTCCAAAGCGGAGTATGCCGTTTAACGTAAGTACAAGTTATTTTATTTGAAGTAATTGATTTGTCGCGAACAAACGACACATTCGAACTATTTAAGAATGTATTAAACAATTAAATGTTGGTACAATATAAGCGCTTTTATCGGACTTTCATATTGTCTGTTTTAATCTTTGGTTTAGGTTGAATTTAACCAAAAAATCTTGATAATCAGACTTAACATTATTAATAATTGGCTTAAAATACCTGTGTACGCTTGTTAACCCACTGTATTAATTTCAGACCAAGTGACCAGCCAGTTGAACTGGGCGGTTGTGATCTTACACAACCTGAACAGATACTTTTTCTGTAAGTCTAATTATTTACATAGTACGAGATCAGTCTCGTTCTAAAATGTTAGTAACACTATGAACCTTTTGAAATCTATTCACCAACCAACAGATTGAGGACCCGGGTGATGCTACTGAGTACATCAACATAATGGCTTCAGTTATGGACACCCCAACTTGTGGCTGCACAGTGTCAGGGGATATTTGTTACATTTTTTTCTTTCATGCTTGAAAGCTGGAGTTAATGCATATTTTACCATCAACTCATCAAAACTGTGATGTAGGTTTGAATACTATTTTAACCTCTAAGTGGATCATTATTTACATGTTAAGCTAGAGAAATGGCGAAAGATGGTGCTAACAACATCTACACAATCAGAAGACCACACCCCAAAGGACAAAAAGCCAAAAATATATACATATGACAAAGAATACTTCAGTTGCAAAGAGAAACCATCAACCAATCTGAAGGTTTTCTACTACCGTTACTAAGTGATGCAGATCCATTCCTAACCACTCGAATTGCATTGAGACACGGTTAAACAACATGCATCGTGCTCAGAAAATGTTTCTGGAGCCACCACATCAGTTAAAACTGGGCAGATGTAGTAAACATGACTGAGATTAAGCAAACTGTTTACTGAAATGATAACCTTGTTGATGACTTTGACGGTCATCTAATATATATATATATATATTAGAATGCACAGTTCTAAAGATTTGACTTCAAATGGTGAATTCATTTTCAAAGGGGAGATAGCCAAGGGTTCCCACCTGTTGGATCTGGTTATAAATGGGGCTGCAACTATTAAAATTGCTGATGCTAAGAAGGCTGTTGGGGTCGGGGGGTATGCCTTTTACAACTATTCCAAATGAGTTTGTAAGGCATAAAATCAATTTG
This sequence comes from Esox niger, assembly GCA_016801105.1. Lineage (NCBI taxonomy): Eukaryota > Metazoa > Chordata > Actinopteri > Esociformes > Esocidae > Esox > Esox niger. Next base: position 37,700 of record JACXGJ010001388.1, on the reverse strand, counting down.
TATGAACAAATGTCTGGTGACACAATGGATTACTTAGCCACTCCCTAAGCAACTGGTTATCAATCAACCAAAGATTTTGTACCCCCTGCAACAGACCATACAAAATGGCTTCTATTTTAATGTGTTTTTGTGATTCATTGTCTAAGTGTATGTTTTAACTTTTAATAATTGTTGTATGAAAAATACTATGTACACATTGTGGTTTTATGAATGGTTTTACGTTTGAATAACAAAGCTAGAATACACATGATTTACTTCTCAATTTTTTCAATAACCATGACACAAGTTTAATGATTCACAAGACTTAGCATGTTGTATTCAATTAAACCTTATCATGCTAACTCTAGTACAGCTTAGCTACAAATGAGACCAGCACATAATTTTCTCAGCGCATCTTTATAACTCAGACCTCATGTCATTAGATAAAGAACACACAATGTTGTCCACACGTGGTCGAAATCATGTCCTGTACTTGTTTTGAACTGTATTCCACATTCTCACCTTTGCAGACAGGCGTTGTTTGACTTGGGAAAATACGTTAAATCTGAGGGGTTTCCAAAACTGTCATAAAACCTTCCAATGCCATCGTCTTATGTAAATAGAGAGCCAGTGCTCCCCCAGGGTGATTGCTCGGGTGTGTATTAACAGTCATCGATGCAACAGCTTGGGGATAGGTGCTGACCGCATTCCTCATTCGGTGCACAGTTGAATGCATAAAGGGCAGCATAGCTGTGTAAGTCAAACCTGTCAATAGCCAAGGCTTGGTCCTTTTAGGTGTTTTCCTGAAGCTAAGGCCAGTTGGTAAAATTCACACACTGCTGACCATGTTGTGTAATTTGGTTGGAATGGTGGTTGAGAGTAGCGCTTGAGCATGTCCAAGTTTCATGGCTGGTGAAACAGTCCCTTTCTTGACAAACAGTGATACAGATAATATATGCAAACGATAGCGCACATCCCCTGCTCCCATAAGACAGAATTTAATCTTTACTGCGGACCATCCTAACCTTCATGCCAATGCCGTTTAACATGAGTGTCTATTGACTAAAAGATTGTTTGACAGGTCTATAGTGTAATTTTGCAACTACCTTACCCACTACTAATGAAACCAGCTGATTCTGGTCAGATTTTAATTCAATACAGAACTCAGAAGAAGTTACAGGTCTGTGAGAGCCAGAAATCTTGCTTATTTTACCGAGGAATTTACCAATAAAATCATAAATAATCCTACAATGTGATTTTCTGGATTTTTTTTCTCATTTTGTCTCTCATAGTTAAAGTATGCCTATGATGAAAATTACAGGCCTCTCCCATCTTTTTAAGTGGGAGAACTTGCACAATTGGTGGCTGACTAAATACTTTTTTGCCCCACTGTAAGCAGCAGGGTTTGCCAGGTTGTAGTAAATACTTCTCATAACCTGTTCAGACATCGTAGAGCATTCAGTCAATAATGAGAATGAATACATGTTTAATATTGTTTTATTTTAGTTTTCAAAATTACACACCATCTAAGAAATTCTGAAAAGTTACACAAACATTCAGATTTCTGCTGATTCAAATATCTCTAAACGTGTGAGAAATCAGTCATTTCGTATTTTTATTGTAATAATTATTTGCGTACTCGGTTATCAGGGCAGAGAGTAGATCATTTGATTATTGCAGCATTAGATAACCTTGTTCATGAGGTTACGGACCTGGTTTTCCTTACACAACCTCTCTCTTCTCTCTCAATCTCTTTTCACTGTAATGCTGGTAACAAGCTGATATATACATTGAAGGGCATGTTTAACTAGCAAAGATCCGGTTTCCGAGACAGTAACCCCCATGCCAAATGGTCAATGTAAACATTCCTGTGGTTATCAGAGCGCAACCTACAGAGAGATAATCTAAACAGAGATGTTTCCCTTGTTCTCATTATGTAGACACATTCACTTCCAATTAAACGTACATTCATACTGTAGTTGTTAATGCTCAGATCCCAAACAAGTTTCGTAAATTCTTCCGACTGCTTGATAGTCCCACCCACCAACCCGGATGTCCCGCCCACCAAAAAAAAAAAAAAATCTATCTAGAAGCCTGCCCCCAGGGTCATAAATCACCAAAGTGACACAATATACCCTACATTAACTACTTACAGCCCTTACCTCACCCTTCAAACCCTTTCCACCCCACAGCTCCACACCAGTATCTTTCCACCTCACCAACAATTATGGATTGTATGGGATTTATAACATCTAATCCCAGCATTATGTTGACATTGGTTGTTAAATTCCAGCCTAATAACCCACATTTGTTAGTTTCCGGGTAGTGTAAACCAATAAAATCTATTTTAAGCATACGACTTCAAATCCAGGGTGAACCTTCCCAATGCTTGTGTATCCATGGGGCTAGAAGGCATGTACATGAGGTACACAGCTGCACTGAATTTGTCTGCTTTCTAACATTTTTGTTGACAGATGAAACACAGCAACACAGAAAAATTCAAAGAAAATGTGGGTTGCCATTACTAAGCACACAGAAAGAAATTTCACACACACTGGGCCTGTGACCCCACTTAGAAAGCAAGACAGACAAGTCACTATTCAGTGTCACTATGCAGTGTGGGCTGCGCAGGCTAGTCCTGGCTACCCCGGCTGAGAGCATTGGGTCCGGGCGCACGCTGAGCCAATCGATAACAGTCAAATCTCCAATCCCCAGCCAGAATGGAGCTATTAAGCGAGTGTCTCTAAACTTAGACAGAGTGCATCTGGATCTGCATAAGTGAACCCATACAAGCACACAGGCATGCATGCAGGCATGCGCACACACACACACACACACACACACACACAGAGATTGACTCTGAGGCGGCGTGTTAGCGAACGCTCTTTATCCCAAAGGCTTCATGATTCAGTGGGTTTCAGACACTGTGTACTGCCAAGTTTTCAGGGTTGATGAATGACCTGTTTCAATATTAGCTAAACATTATTTACTCACAACGGGTCAGTAACGGCGTTGCCATATTTTGAATCTGTTGACTAAAATGCTGAAATAGGGGTCCGTCTTTCAGAACAGATTTACTAGTGCGCTTCAAAATGGATGGAAAGTTCCTATGAGGATATGAAACAATACAGCATCAATAACAGTCTGGTTTCAGATTGCGGAAAGTATAGTTTATAAAAGAGCATTTCAGGGCATATTTCATTGGTCTGGTATTGATAGAGGATGCCCAAAAGGGGTCCAACCACCAGACAGGTGTTCCTCATTAACTAAATTCAGTGCAGTCAGCTATTCAGTGTTCTTTTGCCACAAAGTCACAATTGTGGCTCAATCCCACCCATTTATACAAATGCTCCTCTTAAAATGAACTTTTAAGCCCCATTCTAAACCTAAACCTTAACCTGAACCTCATAGCTAAAGGTTAAAAATGCTTAAACCCTTAAATTGAAGGGCCAATCAGCAGGTGAAATAATAAAGTGGTCTCCACCACTGTTTTGGTTAGAAACTAAGGGAGTAGGCTGAAAAAATGCCATGACTATGGATGCCATGACCGGCCATCCATTAAACAAAATGCTAGTTTGAACCATGCTTTGAGGATAGACACAGCTAGATTATATTTAATTTCTTTACAACTATTGGAGCAAAACATTTTTGGGTGCAGTGGTGTAGGACAACTATCATGTATGCATCATTAACTTGTTCTTGATTAAAAAAAATCTAATTTTGAACAATTTGTGACAATACAACCTACTGAAATGGACAAATTTTAATTAAAAATGTCACGTAAACACCAACATGTGAACATGAAAAGGAGACATTGCTGTAGTTTCTCATCCAAGCTCTTAGAAGTTTTCCACCATTTTCAGTATGTCCCAGTATATCTCACTGTATAATATATTCTGAATATTTTCATACACCCTTGAGGGGGAGCTATGGGAGGTGATAAGGGACTAAAGCAGTTTTCGGATGCCCCCCAGAATGCTTTAGTGATACACACCCAGGCTTGTTCGTAGAGTGGAACCTACTGGTAAGGCAGGTAACAGTGGACTTAGTGGGAAGGTAGGTCACACTGGACAAAACTCTTGTCTTCCTGGAGGGGTGTAAAACGTCTTTGATAATGGAGAAACAAGAAACGCTGCCTAACGTGTGTTCAGTAAACATTTGGCCAGCCCAAAACTAAGGAAATATCTATACCTACAGTACACTCTGCCAGGTGAGTCCTCATAGCCCCTGAGCAGTTCCTAACTTCCTGACCACTTCCTAACCACTGAGTTCGCCCTGAGTAAGGCTGGTGGATGGCGCAAAAAGAGTGGTATGTAAGGCCTTACAGCTCATCATCCATCTGGAAGCAGTATCTTTGTGTGTTCTGTGGTTGGTGAGAATCCCTTACAGATTAGAAAGCAGGATAAACTTGTTGAGGCACAAAAAAATCTTATTTTTGGTACAGATCAGAAACCAGTGACAGGAAGGACTGTGTAAAAACGGCTAACTGGAGCTGTCTGGGTGGTTGGCTGTGATGGCCCTCACTTGCTAGACTCAACATGTCTCCAATATATTGCTATAAAGATAAAGGGATTATTATAATTTTTTATTCATTTTGGTGTGGTATAAGCCCTCATATAAGCCTGTTTGTGTTTCCTTCCAGTTCTGCATTGTTCATCATTTCTTTTGTGCAATGAAATTAAACGAAATAGGAGAGGGACAGAGAAATATGGAGAGAAAATAAGAGGAAGTCTTCCTTCCGAATGACTGGCATTAAGCAATGTTTTATTTGAGGCGAGCAATCGTCTGGGCATTTCCCCTGCACAGCCTGGCTTTCAACATATCCCTGAAGGATGCAGCTTTGAACACATGCACACTTGCTCTATAAACGCTGAGTGGATTCCCGTAAGTTGCTCTCAGAACTCAAACAAGATTTTGCGCAGAAGAATGCTAATTGTCTGGCAGCATTTTCGGATAACTTGCTGCATTTATCTTTACCATCAATTTTCACAAGATTCCCCATGCCTTTAGAGCTCAAACACGCCCAAAACATCAGTGAGCCACAGCCATGCTTCACAGTGGGGAGGGTATTCTGTTCACTATAAGCCTTGTTGACTCCTCTCCAAACATAGCACTTATGGTTGGGACCATAAAGCTCTCTTTTGGTCTCGTCACTCCAAATTACAGTGTGCCAGATGCTGTGAGACATGTCAAGGAGTTGATGAGGATATTGTAACCAGGCTTTTTTGTGGCATTGGTGCAGCAGTCTTCTTCCTGGCAACTCGACCATGCAGCCACATTTTTTTGAAGTATGAACCACACAGTCTTTGTCCATAGCAGCCTGTATTTCCAGAGGTTACTTGTGGGTTTTTCTTTGTATCCCGAACAATTCTTCTGTCAGTTTTGGCTGAAATCTTTCTTGGTCTACCTGACCTTGGCTGGGTATCAAAATCGCCAAATTTTCCAGTTCTTGATAAGTGATTGAACAGTACTGACAGGCATTTGCAAGGCTTTTGATATCTTTCACATCCTTTGCCATCTTTATATAGTTCCATTACCTTGTCACAGGTCTTTTGACAGTTCTTTTCTGCTCCCCATGGCTTAGTATCTAGCCTGCTCAGTGCATCCATGTGAGAGCTAACAAACTAATTGAGTATTCATACACAGACACCAATTGCCATTTAAAAAGCCACAGGTGTGGGAAATTCACATTTGATCGCAATTTTCACATGTGTGTGTGTGTGTGTCACCTTGTGTGTCTGTAACAAGGTCAAACATTCAAGGGTATGTAAACTTTTCATCAGGGCCATTTTGGTGATTTCTGGTATCATTATGATTTAGAAAGGAGACAAACAACTATGTGATAATAAATGGATTCATACGATCACAATCCTTAATTAAAATGTTTTTTAGCATGGCAAGCCACATTTTCAAAATCAATGCCAGAATTTCAACATTTCTGCCAAATTTCACAAATCTGTACATTTCCCATCCATCTAGTCGGTTATGGGAAAGACTGAGGGACAAAACTGCAGCCTGCTGTATTACTACATATCCTATAAGGCATCCTTCCCCACTCATCAGTAAAGGTCTGAGCATGCTCTGTCGTTAGGATGGCATGTATCTGTGGGAGAAATATTCCTCATCTCTGTTCATCAGGTTTGCTTTGTTTACTTAGTAACCTATTATAACATCTTTATAGTTTTTGTGTACATGTAATAGAATTATGGTCTGTAAATATTTATGGAAAATCTATAAATCTAGAATTTAATTAAAAGGACTTTCCCTTGTTTAACCCTTAAGTTAACTAAATGAGAAACTGAAAGAGCAGAAGCACAGATTCGTCAGGCAGAGGAACAAATCATTCTTCCCTAAGAAAAACCCACAAGTAACCTCTGGAAATACAGGCTGCTATGGACAAAGACTGTGTGGTTCATACTTCAAAAAGAATTTGCTGCATGGTTTAGTTGCCAGAAAGAAGACGTTGCTGCACCAATGCCACAAAAAAGCCTGGTTACAATATCCTCATCAACACCTTGACATGTCTCACAGCATCTGGCACACTAATTTGGAGTGACGAGACCAAAAGAGAAATTAGCAGACTTTAGATCTGCCTCCTAAAAGCTTTTTGAAGTTAGATCAACTTCAAAAAGCTGGTCATTCTACAAATGAAGATCTCTGAATTTTCTTTATTTTGTTCACTATTGGACATCTAGCCTTTTTATGGTTTAAAAGATGTGTTTGAAATATCCACAATGAATTTGTGAATAATGTAAATGTGTTTGTTTCTATTTCATTGTTGTGAGTCTGACTGTTTAATAGAAATCGAAAATGGAAGGTGATGATTTATTGTTTTATTGTGCTGTTTTCTGTCTCTTCCAAAAAAAAATCCCAAAGGAGCCCAATGCTGGCTATTCTACCTGTTGTTTTTTACATAGGTAGTAGTGTACATTATCATATGTAGTCCAATATGGAGCACTGATCATTTGGATTTAGTCATCTTGAAATGTTCCTATCTGGATAAGGGTGATCCAAATTTGCTTTGAAAAACTGGCACAAAAGTAAGATGGATTACCTGATCCTGGATAGCAAAACATGTGATTTCCAGATCTGGATGATTCTGATCCAGATTAAATGTTTTGAACAACTAGGCCTATGTGGAACCCAGGATCCACTGCACCAAAGTAAGTTCTGATGATGGGTTTGAGTATTTCATCCCAGTACCTAACAGCAGTCAGGGTACGAGTGACTAGCATTCGGAGGTTTGTGCGACCCTCCAAGTATATACCAAACCAGACCATCACTGACCCACCGTCAAAACTGTCATGCTGGATGATGTTGCAGGCAGCATAATGTTCACTACGGCGTCTCCAGACTTTTTCACTTCTGTCACGTTCTCAGTGTGGCAGACCTGCCAATTCTGGTGTTCTCTGGAGGATGCCATTCGATCTGTACGGTGCTGGGCTGTAAACACAGGTTCCACTATAGGACATAGGGCCCTCATGTCAACCTCATGGAGTCTGTTTCTGACAGTTTGGTCAGAAACATGCACACCAGTAGCCCACTGGAGGTCATTTTGTCAGGCTCTGGCAGTGTACCTCCTGTTCCTCCTTGCAGAAAGGAGCAGCTACCGGTCCTTCTGCAGGCTTGATGACCTTCTATGGCCCTGTCCAGCTCTCCTCAAGTAACGGCCCGCCCCTGATATCTCCTCAATGCTCTTGAGACTGTACTGGGAGACACAGAAAACCTTGCAATTGCACATATAGATGTGTCTTCCTGGAGGTGTTGGACTACCTGTGCAACCTGAATGGGCTGCAGGTAATGCCTCAATCTAGCAGTAGTGAAATGGCTGATTCTTCTCTAGGTTGGCTAAAAACACAAAACTAAAGAAGAATCAGTCAGGAATGATAAGGAGAGAGCAACAGTCTGTGGGCACCACCTGCAAAATCATTCCCTTTTTGGGGGTTGTCTTGCTGTCGCCTTTCAAGTGCACCTGTTATCACTTTAATTTGCACAAAATAGGTGACACTGATACAGAATGACTTATGCTTCCTATTTGGACAGATTGGTATCCCTGAAGTTTAATTGTCTTGGTGTTATAATGTGATGATTACGTGTTAATTGTTTTGAGCCATATAGTTCCATTATCTGTTCCTTATTTCACATGTAAAATAGTATCTTTATGTTGGGCATTTTGAGATGTAAACGCCTAAATTGTGTTCCATAATCAGCTTCCACATTGAATCAATGAATATACAATGTACATTTATTTTACCAAGAAGAAGAAAATAACATCACCTAAGTTGAGCAATCCTTGATACAGGGACATATACTGTGTCAAAGAAGACCTGACAAACAACATACCAGAATCTCCCATGCAGAGCTTGCAAGATTTCACCTCCAATAATGACAAGAACCACATCTATGCAATCACCTCTTCTAAAGGGCTTGTTGCCCGTTGGCTGTTTTTTGCTTCAGTATGGTCCTTTATTACCCTGGCCTTCCGTTTCTCGCCAGACGCCATGGCATTCACATTCTGGGCGATTTCAACCCAAATGTTTTTTTTCTGTTGGTTAGTCACTTCTCCAACCTTAGTTGAATTAAAACATGCTACTATTGAGGCATAGTGGTACCTAACACCTAGCAATGTGAGCATTTCTGCAACAGTGAACTTAGGCCCTTTGGATCAATGTTTACCAGCTTTTTGGTGAAGTGATCATAGTGTTTATAGTCTTTGGGCATGACTGAATTAATTGAACACAAGCCATGCAGCCCACCCGCTTAGATTTCTTCAATGGGTGTGTGTTGGAATGACCAATGACACAGCCATCTTATTCACCCTTTCTCAGAAGACTAACAGAGAGGCTCTGCCATGGCAGGTATTGTCTATTGCCACAACCGTTTTGCTAGGAGGGGATAATGTCAAAGAGTGAATGTTGAGCGTACAAAACCACTAAAGCAATACACCACAAGAGAACTGTATGCTTGGTTTCACTTTGGAAAATCCACCAGAAACCGTCCCAATAACTGTAAGCTGTTTTATTTCAGGCTTACTATAATGTAGATAATGAAGGTTTTAGCCAGCAAAGTTTTCATCTATATGGAATAATTCATAATGCATACATTGCTTTGCCTGTGAGGAGATACGAATGCGGGACCAATTTTTTTACAGGTCTGCTTCTCTAACCACTACACTATTTAACAAGAGGGAGTCAGTCAGTCAGTCAGAGACATTCGCTCTTCTTGGCCAGCTCCGCTAACGCGGTCTGGCAAAAACAATGACCAGCAATGGCAGTCCTTTTCATACACTAAAGAAAAAAACTATGTGAAAAAAATTAAGCTCTGGATAAAGAATTAGATGTTTGTATTCGAGTGCTGATTGATCAATTAATATATTTGACGCGGTAAATGCCGATAGCTTTAATATTAGTCTTTCCTTGTTTGGTGTTGTTCCTTGTTTGTCTTGGCTACTACCAGCTCTTCTTTGGAATTGGGTTGGCTTTTCGCAACTCAGCTCATCACCCTCTACAGTCCTTTAGTAATATTGCAGTTTTGCAACCCTTTCTGTTGGTTTCCCAATTGAAAGCGGATTGAGGAAGAATGAACTCAAACACAAATGCAAACGAATTCAACAACAAAATCTAATTAGCAAACCCTTAACCCCTACATTTCATACCTTTAACCTCTTCTAACATCCAAACATCTCCCTATATCTACCCCCACACCTGCCTTAATGTACCTGTTCATGTTTAGTTAGGCGTGTCTTGTTGTGGATGTCCGAAGAGACCAGGTTGAATTGATGTCTCTCAGCCAGTAACCTCAGTAGGATGACCACTGTCCTGCTGCCACACTTCCCCACGCGGTTATAAACTACCTGGCTAGGGAATGGAAGCACCTGCATTGAGAGAAGCAACAGGGAACACATGATTCTGTAAGTGACAGATAGAACAAGGACAATGAATAAGCAACATGGTCATAAAAATGTGGTCTTTGTCCTTTGGAAGGCTTAAGCAGAAAAAAAGCTAGATGAAATTAAAATTATGATGAAACAAAAGAAAATAAGATAGTGAATAAAGAGAAAAACAATGGGGTTGACCCTTCCTTCAACTCTTCTGTCCTTCCTATGATTTTAATGTGCCTCTGGCATCCATCTTTCCAAGAGATCTCCTTCCATCTCTGATGCCTTGTCACTTCCCTCCCATGCACACGCGCACACACACTTAAACAAACCATCTGATAGAAGACAGTTCTCTAAATCTTCAACAAAAATACCTATGGAAAAGGTTGTGCACACAGGCTTCAATGGACAAGAGGCTCATTTTGGTGTGAAAAAAAGTATTTGATCCCCTGCTGATTTTGTACGTTTGCCCACTGACAAAGACATTTTCAGTCGATAATTTTAATGGTAGGTTTATTTGAACAGCGAGAGACAGAATAACAAAAAAATCCAGAAAAACGCATTTCAAAAATGATATTATAAATTGATTTGCATTTTAATGAGGGAAATAAGTATTTTCGACCGATGTGCAAAACATGACATAGTACTTGGTGGCAATCACAGAGGTCAGACATTTCTTGACACACATACACACATATACACATATACACACACACACACACACAAACACACACACACACACATACAGTGGAGAAAACAAGTATTTGATAAACTGCTGATTTTGCAGGTTTTCCTACTATCATTTTTCATTAGTAGACACTTGAAAAATAAAAAACTCACAATAACCTGGATGCATAAGTGTGCACACCCTTAAACTAATACTCTGTTGAAGCACCTTTAGATTTTATTACAGCACTCAGTCATTTTGGGTAGAAGTCTATTTGCATGCTTTTGTTGATTTGGATGTGTGCTTTGGATTGTTGTCGTGCTGAAAGGTAAACTCACTCTTCATCTTCAGCTTTCTAATGGACGCCTGAAGGTTTTGTGTCAAAATTGCCTGGTATTTGGAACTGTTCATAGTTCCATCCACCCTGACTGAGGCCCTGGTTCCAGCTGAAGAAAACAACCCCAAAGCATGATGCTGCCACCACCATGCTTCACTGTGGGTATGGTGTTCTTTGGGTTATGTTTTTGCGCCAAACATACCTTTTGGAATAATGGCCAAAAAGTTCATCCCTGGTTTCATGAGACCATAACACATTTTCCCACATGCCTTTGGGAGACTTGATGTTAGTTTTAGCTAACTTCAGCCGGGCTTGGATGAATTTTCTTTGTAAGAAAAGGCTTCCGTCTTGCCACCTTACTCCATAGCCCATTCATATGAAAAATACAGGAGAGTGTTGTCACATGTAGCACACAGCCAGTGCTTTCCAGAAATTCCTGCACCTCCTTTAATGTTGCTGAAGGCCTCTTGGAAGCCTCCCTGACCAGTTTTCTTCTTGTCTTTTCGTCAGCTTTGGAGGGACGTCCAGTTCTTGGTTGTGTCTCTGTTATGCCATATTGCCTCCACTTGATGATGACTGTCTTCAGTATGTTCCATGGTAAATCTAATACTTTGGAAATTCTTTGTACCCTTCTTCTGACTGATATCTTACAACAATGAGTTTCCTTTAATGTTTTGGAAGTTCTCTGCGGACCATGGCTTTTGCTCTGAGATGCAACTAAGAAAATGTCAGGAAAATCCTACTAGAACAGCTGAACTTTATTTGTGATTAATCAGAGTCAAAATTATAGCAGGTGTGTAATAGCTTCTATTAAACATGAGTTTGAATGTGATTGGTTAATTCTGAACACAGCCGCATCCCCAATTATAAGAGGGTGTGCCCACTTATGCAACCATGTTAATGTAAGGTTTTTATTTTTAAAAATTCCCCCTCGAAGACGTCAGTTTGTTTTTCAATTGAATTGTTTACCTTATGTCACATTAAAAGTGGACACATTCTGACATGATTTATCTTTGTCTCATTCTTTTACATCACAAAAACCTGGCATTTTAACAGGGGTGTGTAGATTTTCATATCCATTGTATGTATCAGCAAAGATAAGTTGTAGCAAGACCATGTATTTATTTATAGGTTAACAATAAAACCTTAAAATCATCCCTAACCCTAACATGCAGCCAGTGTAAAGAGGCTAGAACTGGTATAATATGTTCACATTTTTTGTTCTAGATAGGATTCTAATTGCAGTAATCTAATCTGGAAGTAACAAAAATAGTTTTTCTGCATCAGTTTTTGATAGAAAGTTTCAGATTTTTGTTTCAAAAATGAAACTAAGCAACTTTTGAGATATATTTCATATGTTCATCAAAGGAGAGGTCAGGGTCACGGGTAAGGCCGACATTTCTTAACATTTTCTGGGATACGACCATGCAGCCGTCGAGGTTCACAGTGAGATCTGCCGACAAAAGATCTGCCTAAAACAAGCATTTCGTTTTTTCTTTAGTTTAAAAGCAAGAAGTTCCACTTCCTAATATCTGAAACACATGCTTCCAAATTAGCTAATTTTGGATCTTCTCCGTGCTTCATCGAAATATAACCGTGTGTCATCTGTATAAGAGTTAAAATTGACATTGTGATTCCAGATAACCTCACCAAGAGCCAGTATATATAGTGAGAATAAGAATGGGCCCAGAACCAAATCCTTGAGGAACACCAAAACATGCTTTTGATTTGTCAGAGTATATACCATCCACACATACAAACTGATGTCATTCAGATAGATATGATTGAAAACAGGCTAGAACATTCTCTCTAAGATAAAGGAGTGATCAATATTGTCAAAAGCATCACTAAGATCCAGAAGCAAGAGGACTGATGCGGAACCGTTGTCTGAGGCCTTTACAAAGTAATTTGTTACCTTCAAGATGCGCTGATCGAGCAGATGTGAGTGCATTTTGGTATTTTAGTGTACCGTCTCTCCAGGCTAGTCGGAATACTTCCAACTTTTTGGAATGCCACTTTTGCTCCAATTTTCTGGAGGCTTGCTTGAGTGCTCTAGTATTGTCTGTGTACCAGGGAGCAAGTTTCTCATTGCATATTTCTTTTGCTTTTAGTGGTGCTACCATATCTAAAGTATTTCACAGTGTTGAGTTTAGATTCTCGATCAGATCGTTTGGGAATTCATTCACTTTGTCACTGATGATCAAGCTTGGAAGAATATCAAAAAATCTATTTGTAGTCTGAGAATTTATAGTACGGCTTTTGAAACTCATTGTTGTCAGAGCGAGTGGATTTCTTGTTTTAAAGGAAAATGCAACAAGACAGTTATCTGATATTCCAGGATATTGGGGGGAAATTATTAGATATACAATATCTATTTCTCTTGACAGGACAAAATCTAAGGTATGATTGTGGCTGTGCGTTGGACCTGAGACATGTTGGATAAAACCCATTGAGTCAGTTATGGCTTCAAAGGCCTTTGAAGATATAAATATTGAAATCGCCAAATATTTTGAATTCTATCTGCCATGATTACAAGGTTAGACAAGAATTCTGGAAACACATTGAGGAACATTGTATATGGCCCAGGGGGCCTGTAAATAGTAGCTATGTAAAACGATTTATCAGCCTGGTTAACTTTCATGAGTAAAACTTCAAAATAATGAAAACCAGTGATGTGTTTAAGAGTACATTCATATTTACTGTCATAGATATTAGCAACACCCCCTACTTTTTGGGATGCACGGGGAATATGATCACTAGTATAGCCAGGAGGAGAGGCCTCATTTAGGGCAGTAAATTCATCAGGATTTAGGCATGTTTCACACAAGCCAATAGACATCTAGTTTATGATCAGAGATTAATTTACTGCAACTGCCCTTGGAGCAAGGGATCTAACATTTAGGAGTCCCATTTTGAGATGCGAGGTAATACAGTCATTTTTATTCGTGACCGAAGTGGAGGAAGGTTATATCTTAATAAGGTTGCTATTGTTAGCATTTCTTGTTAAACTTTTCTCAGCCTTGAACGATTCACAGTCGCAATAGACAAAACTGTACTGACTACTCTGGCTATGCTATCGACAGACTCCACTATGCTAGCAGGCTGGCTAACAGCCTGTGGCCTGTCCTGCACCCTATTTCACGGTGAGGCTATAGGAGTGAGACTCCTGTCTATATTCCTAGATAAAAGAAGAGCACAACTCCAGCTAGGATGGAGTCCATCGCTCCTCAGCAGATCAGACCTGACCCTGAATTACAATAATTTGTATAAAAACTGGTCAGATCTACACAGCAGAAGCAACAGGTCTCAGCAAAGGACCTTCGGAACAGTTTAGCTGACACTGACATTGTTGCTAACGGGTCCTCCGCACAATGTATCTTTCACAGCATGTCCAAATTTGTGTGATATGTAATCCTATATAAACTTGTGCAAAAGGGAGGCCTGTTTCACTTAGTAACACATAGAGCTTGGATCAACTATATTATAACTTCAATAAGCAGCGTTCTCAACCATCAACCTCTTATAATGGCCCTCTACTGTATCACATATAAACAAGCAATTGCTACTCAAAGAAAAGCTGACCATGGCAGGCATACTGAGTATGACTGTACATGTGAATATATGCATGTCTGTATTATAACAGCATTCAGCAGCTTTCTTAACCACCAGTGTCTCATTCTTGACTGTAACAATGTAATATTATATTTAAAACTATTTTTAGAGGCACTTCAGTCTTGAAATGTATATATTTCAGTTGCGTCATCAAACAATTTTATTCCTGAAACAAAATTGGTACAAGCATATACAGACTAGTGTGCTATTTCAGTATGTAGTCAAAGCAAATACACTTTTGTTTTCTATATCAATGCTTGAACCGCTTGAACCTAGTTTTAAATCTTGATATTGAATGAAATCATGTAATGTTAGTAAAGTCTTATTCTTTCATTAGTACACTTAACATAATGATGTCATACATGACACCTAGCGTCGAAACGTGTTAAACGAGGATGTTCCCAAATTGACCAATGGCGAACATTAGTGGGTATAACTTAATATTCAGGAACCCCCATTTAAACTGACCAATAGCAAAGCTCAGTGGGCGTAACTTAATATTCAGTGGGCGTAACTTAATATTCAGGAACCCCTATATTAAGTAACGCCCCCGACTTGAGGTCTGCAGATATACATTATTGAAATTCTCTTCATGGTTTATGCAATATGTGGGAATAGGTAATGGCAATTACTCAGAACATGAATCATAATGCCATGTAGAAAATTAAGGTACAGGAGTATTCTGTCCAAAACTAACAGGCAACAGGACAGTTTCTTTCCTCAGGCCGTAAGGCTGCTCAATTCAGGAACCCCTCTTCCTTTCTATTCATAGTCCCATGCACATGCACACCTGTCAGTTTATATCATGCTCATCTGCCAATCATTTCATGCACAACTGTCACTTTTACATTGCATTACGGTTGTAGAGTTGTATAGTTATTATTGATGAGTGTTTTTGTATAGTGTTATTATTGATGGTTTGTTTTATAATTACTGTTACTTTTTAACTGCACTGTTGGGACTAGGAAAACCAAGTATTTTATTGCCCTAACTTGTTATTGCAAATGACAAATAAACCTTATGAACTTTTGAACTTGCCTGCTCTTTTTACTAATTGAAATAGGCTGCTCTATTTTGACATCTTCTCGATAATCAGGTTAATATTGTCACAATCGCTCGATTCATGAGGACAAATGCTAGGTAATTCATTGCTAAATAGCCTTTAAATAAGAAAAGGGTGCTTTTCTAACATAATCTGTAGGTAGATATAATTTGAATATAGCAAGTCTATAATTGGTTAAGGGATGCAATGATGTCTTATAGGACGTACTTTAAGCATATATGTATTGTTTCATAGCAACGGCTAAATAGCAAAATTCATTGTTGTGTGCAGAGCCGTTTAATTATTATCTCGCTAGATGGCTCTGGACTGAATTGGCTTTCATAATTTGAATATGTTACATGTTGTGACAACTACGCCATCTACTGCCCATCCTCCCCCTGCAGGAGGCGGGCTTCGGCGTTCGACGTCACCAGCCTTCTGACACCATCGCCCTGCTCATATGCTCATTGCACCTGTTGTCCCGTCTAGCGCACCTGATCATCATTAAGTCATTCCCCTCAGTATATATGTTCCCTCTGCTCCCTTCGTCTTTGTGTGTTATTGTCTCTATGGTTAATTGAGCGTATGTCACCGCACGTATTAAAACAAGTAAAGTCAAAGACTCCGCAGTCCGCTCCATTCTTTCTTGC
This sequence comes from Esox niger, assembly GCA_016801105.1. NCBI lineage: Eukaryota > Metazoa > Chordata > Actinopteri > Esociformes > Esocidae > Esox > Esox niger. Next base: position 21,536 of record JACXGJ010001388.1, on the reverse strand, counting down.
ACCCAGACGTTCCTGACACATGTTAATTTTCAACATGATTGGGTATTGTTTCGATCCAGATCCTTACAAATGTCTAGGTGGGCCAATGAGTAAGCTGGTCAGGCCAAGGCCCACCCAGACCGAATTGAAAAGCCGCTAATGCGCACAACCCCATGACAACACCTTTTAGATTCAGGCTTTTGATCCACGTGTGTAGCTTTTTTAGTATCAAAGATATAGAGTGGTGTCTTTCAAGGCAGCTCAAAATGTTAACTAATGCTTTGTCTTCCAAAAAGCTAGAATGGTGATGTAAGCAGATTACTCCACACTCCTCAAGACTGCTCAAAGCCAGTGAGTTCACAGAGACTCCTAACAAATAGTACCATTTGGAATGGGATGTTAAATTAAATCAACAAAATATATTTTTTGGGGTTCAAAACATATTGTGGAAAATTCATTTTTTTCTGTAATTAAAAGCAAAAAGTGACACCTTCATATATTCTAGGTCCATTACACATAACGTGAAACATTTCAAGCCTTTTTGTTTCAATCTTGATGATTACGGCTTACAGCTCATTGAAACAAAAAATCCAGTATCTCAAAATACTTGAATAAAAAATGTATAATCCCAAAATGTCGAGCTCTAATAAGCTTATTATCTCAAAACACCTGCAAAGGTTTCGTATGTTAATTTATGCACAGAAAAAGTACTGGCTCCTTTTGCATGAATTTCTGCAATGTGGCGTGGCATGGAGGCAATCTGCCTGTTGCACTGCTGAGATGTTATGGAAACCCAGATTGCTTTGATAGCAGCCTTCAGCTTGACTGTGTTGTTGGGTCTGGTGTATCTGGAGGAAGCCTCTCCACTCTTCCTCCAGACTCTGGGACATTGATTTCCATCTGAAGAGAGGACTTTGGACCACTGAGCAACACTCCGGTTGTTTTTCGTCCTTAACCCAGGTAAGACGCTTCTGACACTGTCACTGGTTCAGGAGTGGCTTGACACTAGGAATGTGACACTTGTAGCCCATTTCCCTGACACTTCTCTGCGTAAGAGCTCCAGCCTTAGTCCATTCCTTGTGAAGCTCCCTCAAGTTCTTGAATTGGCTTTGCTTGACAATCCCCTCAAGGCTGTGGTCATCCCTGTTGCTTGTGCACCTTTTCCTACCACACTTTTCCCTTCCCGTCAACTTTCCATGAATATGCTTTGATACAGCACCCTGTGAACAGCCAGCTCTTTCAGCAGTTAAGCCAGTTTTCAGCAGTTCTGTGGCTTACCCTCCTGGTGGAGGTTGTCAATGAGTGTCTTCTGGACAACGGTCAAGTCAGCAGTCTTCCCTGTGATTGTATTTGTATGTACGGAAGGCTCAGGGATTTTATTAGCTGATATGAGCTCTTCTCAGGTCCACATTTACGTCTTATACATTTTGTATTCTGATATTTTGAGATACTGGATTTGATTTCCATGAGCTGAAACCCATAATCATCAAGACTGAAACACAAAAGTATTATTATTTTTAATTGTATGTGTTCTGAATCAAGAATATATGAAGGTATATATATATACCTTCATATATATATGATGTGTAAGTTTTTGATTTGAATTACATTAAGTTTTCCACAATATTCTAATTTACTGGCCAACTACACACTGTTGTGGCAAGGAACTAGTGAAGCTATCTAACCCAAAACACATGAACACACATTGCTTTTAACAGCACAAGTAAACAATAATGTTGTTTTTCAATTGTGATGTTTTGTCCTTTCTGTGGATCTGAAGAAGAGTAGCAGCTGATTCGTCAGGAGCTAATGGGGACTGAAATTAAAAAAAATACAGTGTTTTGTATGATGAATCCCAGCAGTTAGGGCCAAAATACACACCCACCCACACCCACTCATTCACACACACACACACACACACAGATTTCCCTCTCCTACCCTGAACTGCATCTCCACCTAGTCCCAGGAGCACAATAAAAACAGAGACTCTTTGAATGTATGCCAGAGCAGAATAAAAATAGAAACTAAAACTGGATGGAAGGAGAGAAGTAGGGTTTTGGTAGGGGCAACACAGAGGCGATGAAGACAACATATCACTTTATCAATGATGTATTTCCTGTTTTTACAGATATCTTGAGTTACAGGAAATCATCAGAGAAGAAAATACATTAGCAACGTTTGGCAATAGAAATTGGTTTTGGCTTGAGGACAGGATGATGAAAAATCCCCCATAATATTTTTGTTTGGACAACTTGTTGTGTTGAGTGACATTCATTTGTCCATATCATGTAATAAAAAAATAATAAAACATTGTATTGATATATGTATTAATTTATATAAAACAATATACCTGAAGTCATCAATGTTGTGAACAAAATGTATTATTACGACAATCCCCTATTTTACAAAAACATTGAAAAGGGGCTTTCTTTCCATAAATGTTGCTGGCAAGCCCCCGCAATCAGATTCTGGACATGAACAGCAGATAGACTATGACTTAGTGTACAGGCACGCACCCCTCCCCCCGCTGGAATTCTAACAAACTAACTGTAATGTGCAGGTCCATAAACTTACTATGGAAACAGTGTACAACATTTCTGTAATGAGTAAGTGTGGCTGTGCTGTGTTCACATCACTGCTGGCTGCTCCATATGTCAAGGTCTCAGGCAGAACAAGCTGGATGTACTGCACACTTCCTGTTGTTAGTGTCCTGTCTGGCTTTGTCAGGCTCTTTCTCTCAGGCTGTCTCGGGCTGACTTCCTTATCTATCCTCCCACACAGAGTGGAGTGGATTCACTGAGCTCCATGGATATAATGGTACATCGTCTCACATCAGAGAATGTTTGAGCAGTACATTTGCAAAACTGATGCAGCAACGGCCAGCGGGGAAAAAAAGGTATTGTGATTCAGAAAAACTCTCAACACAGTTCTGTCTCACCTAGGGTTCTTTTTCTTATTATTTGTCTTGCTATCGCCAAACATGTTGACACATGTGCCCAAAAATCTAAGAACAGATTTCATGCCACAAACAATAAGGCAGTCTTTTGATTGAATAAACCAAGTTGACATATAATTAAATATGACGGGTGGTGGTTATATAAGATAAAAATATGAGCAGTGAGTATATACTGTACATGGTGTTAGATTTCAGAGGCCAGCCAGAGGGAGCCAGCTCAACAGCGACCTCTCAAGTGGATGGGTGCCCAGAGTTCTAATTAACTACAGCTGGGTTAACTGATTGCTTTGTGTCGCCCTCTATTTTGTTTGAGCGTACACTTGACTCGGCCTCTCGGGGGAGAGTGAAACACCTCACTCTCGAGGTGGAGAGTGAACACAATGCCTACCTTGCCAACAAAATGCCGACTAACTCTGAACTGTTGCGAATGAATGAGCAGTGCATTCATTCACTAGTGATAGGATTAGCGGTCCTTTGTATGCCAGTGGATACTGTGCATTACGACCGCCTGGAAATAGCCACTCATTACTTTGGCATTTTTACATGGTCCTGGACTGGAAGATTTTGTTCATATAATATTTGCCGGTTCTTCAGATTTTTGCAGTTTGGTTTGGTTTGGATGATCCCTTTTCGTCAAAACAGAAGCGAAACAGCCACTTTATTCAAAGATTGGTCAAACTTTTCTCTTGTCTCATGACTTCCGTCCATGTTATAAACCAAAGCAGGACGGACCCATATACAGTTTAAGTATTGAAACGTACTGAAAATAGTTCAGTGCATAGTCTTATTAGTCAATGTGGGACATGTGGTCAGTTATTGAGTGCCAAAGCACTATGAACAAAACTATTAAATTGGAGGAATATTTTGGCCTGCTCACTGACTGGAAGAGGAAACATTTTCAAATATTGTGACCAGGGTGATGCACTCAGAGACCCCTTCTACAAACTGTACAATGTTTTGAGGTTTACCACTGCAGAGGGCAGAGGTAGACCCATACTAGAGGAAAATAGAGGATAACTTCTGTGAAGATGGATCAAGATGGAACTAAAGATGCTCCCATTGTTTTTCTTTTCAGTTGCTGTGAGTGGTTAATCCACTGGTGTGGCTTTATACTGATCACTGTGATGTTCTTCCATCTGAGATTGGAAAATATTAATTACTAAGACCTAGGACTTTAAGGGCCAGTTTCACAGACACAGATTAAGCCTAGCCCTGGACTAAAAACAGCCCCTATTAGGGAGGTAAGGAGCCTTCCCCGGCACAGGGTTTTAAACATTCCCCTCTCACCCTGTTACTAAAGGAATTGATAGAAAATATGGTAAATGTACACAACAGAGAAAGAGGAAATTAAGTTTATTTTAGTCATACAGTCAAAACACACTCTAAACTACTTCATCTTTAAAACAAATAGCAGTAATATGACAGGATTTATTTTAATAGTTAACTATCCACTATCCTAACAGTGCTCCTTTTATTATAAAGTCAGTCAGTAATAACAATGTGAGCATACACAGCAACACAAAGGTGTCAAAGTATGGGTTTGCTTTTTGCGGTATCAAAGCAACATAACCATGTTCAGTAGTTACTTCTTCCTAGATATTCTCAGTTCTGTTAGCAAAGATTTCCTCATCTTCTCAGAAGTTTTGATAAATATAGCAGTGGTGAGACAATATAGCAGGGGTGTTACATTCTCTTACTCTTAACCATAACCTGACACTACCACCACAGTTTTGTCTGCATTTATATTTACTGAATCAGGCCACTAACCGGTTGAGTTCCACACTGTATATTGACTCATTGGTTCAAGAGATCTGTCAGTGATTGTTTTGACATCAGACAGGACTAGGCACAATAAAAATGTTATGATGAGTGGTACATTCAGGCAGGGACACCTGTTTTTTTGGAAGTGGATCAATGATAAGTTATTTGAAAAGCAATAACACTGCACTGCACTAGTGACTTTTATAATGTCTGTTCAAACAGAATCAGCACAGTATTTATGCATGGCTGGAGGGATTTTGGAAAACCAAAACGAGTTTTGATCCGTTGTGAATCAAACCCTAACCAGTTCTAGGATGTTAACCTGTCAGTATTAGCCTGGATGTTGGCATTGTACTCCTGTCTATGTCCCAACATGTGGTGTCACGGCAATCCTTAAAATCCCCACTGGCCTCATTATCCAGTTTTGTATGTTTGACTGGCTTTACAGCTTTTCGTTTCTGTCTGCACCATAGGGATGAGCTGACGCATCATAGTTCCACTAAGTGCCAGAGATGGCAGTTTTTATGATTTGGGTGGTAAAATGTTTTTATGAACGTGGAAGTTGACCAATCTTGATCAAACTCAAAGATTTAAATCAGCCAGTAACTGTAACACTGAATGCAGAAGCACTTGGAACAATGTAACCCACAGACAAACTAAATAAGCAAAATTTGCAGGTTGAATTTAGGTTTACAGTGGATGAAATTACATTTATTGTGGATGAAATTACATTCATGCCATGTTGTCGGTCTGCTGGAGCCGACAACATTGTATTAGCATTGCTTATTTAAAATAATGATGCAATGGTCAACGTGGCTAACAGCAATTCTTTATAAGCTAACAGAGTTATAAGGACCACTAGGAACTTAGCCACCCGGTCCATGTAAACATATTAAGAACTACTCATGGCCCAAGACCAGCATGTTTAACTGCTACCTAGACAGAAAATAACCTGGTTTGTACAGTTAGTTTGGTTTAGGGTGCTAAAACTAAAGCCAGACCTTCAGTTTAGCTCCTTATCAGACGCACACACAAGCCCACTCATACATACAGTAACCTTGCAATGGAAATGAGAAGATCAAAGTTGATTCCCCTAAAAAATTGAATTACAAACCCTAATCATGACTTAACCAGAATCCTGAAAATGTAACTAACCTACAAACTCATCTTAATATCTAACCCTAAATCTAACTCAAAACCCTAACCATAACCCCAATTGAAACATTTAGCCTAATACACCAATATTTAAATTACATACATTCACTGTACACATAAAAACACACATTTCACTCTCTGATTACACAGGCAATGCTAGATAGTCTAGCCACATTCATGAATGCCACAGAAATGTGTTTCAAGATGCAGCCAATCTGTAATTATCACTGTGAGTTGGAATAGACCGTTCACTGAATAAAGATAGAAGAGGAGGAATGTTAGACAGAAAAGTAAATCTAATAGATGTACTCATGTCATACATGAGTAGAATAATGCATAGTGTATAATAAACATTACCATTTAGAAATAAAATGCTGCAAATTTTTCACATGTACACTAAATTTCAAGTGTGAGAATGAATGGGAGTAAGATCAAGAGGCAGACAAATGCAGCTGGCCAGGCACAAGGCCCCTTTGTGTGTGTGTGCACGCGTGTGTGTGTGTTTGTGTGTGTGTGTGCGCACGTGCCTCTCCAGACAGACTTCAGTCTTATCCTGGCTGATCTAGAGAGGCACACTCACTTGCACAGGGCAGCACATCAGACCGATGGCATACAGAATTGTGGTGTGGGAAAGAAAGAAAACTAGAGGGAGACAGAGGGAGGGTGGGAAAAGATAAAAAAGGAGTTGAACTTAGAGAAACAAAGTGATGAAACAGAAGGGGATTGATGGCTGCAGTAACAGTTTTACCCTGGGAGTTGGGGGTCCGTGGTCATCAAGGTATGTGGATTCACCTGTGAAGGAACAAAGATTAGAGTTAATGTTGAATTTTGTCTAGGTGATTCAAACCATGAGTGCTGACTAACTGAAACACCTGGTATATTTGAGGGTATACCACTGTTACTGTCATTAACTTTGTAGGTAACTTGTTTATTAAAGCAACAAGGTGCAGCTCACTTGGTCAAAGCATGGCACTTGCAATGCTTGGATTGTGGGTTTGATTCCCATGAGGGCAGGGGGCGGTAGTATGAATATGCAAACACTGTGAGTCGCTCTGGATAACAGCCTCTGCTAAGGCACCTCTGGGATCTGTGGTATATGGCCAGTATATTGCACCACATCTAAGGGCTGTGTCCAGGCACTCCATGTGGCGTTGTGCAACAGCCCTCAGAAAATGTATATTAGACATATATAACATAACTCTTAATGCCTTGGTACTTAAACATGTCCATTGTCAAATGGTATTGCTAAAACATATCATAAAATACAGTCATGTAACAACATTTTTTCAATAAATAATCAATTTCTTAAACCCAAATAGTCCCACCACAGCACTGAAACTGCCCTTATTAAAGTTTGAAACAACATTTGCCTCTACATTGATTCCGTTAAAATGTCGATTACGTTAAAATGGCAATCCTAGTGTTATTTGACCTTAGTGCGGCATTCGAAACAGTTGACCACACAATACTGCTACTCTATGTGGAATGGTCCAAAATCAGTTTAAGTCTTATTTACAGGCAGAAATTATTATGTCTCCATAGGTAACTATGTATTAGTTACCTATTTTTTTCTTTCATTCGTGAATGATATTGATACAATAACTATCAATATAGGTGGCGATAACTAACAATTTCATCAAGTGAAAAGGGGTCATGGAATATACCAGAAATAGTAAATACTTTATAACCGTATAATTGCAAGCAAGACTGAAGATGAACTTTCCCTGCCAGAAACATACACAGTTTTAGTTAAGGCTTAATATATTGTAAGCACTGTATGTTGTAGCCAACAAATGTGTGTCTATCCTGACCCAAAACACATGCACGGATGCATACTTCAAAACTCCACCAGAAACAGTCGCAGTATTATCGTAAACAGTTTTATTTCAGGCTTACTATAATGCAGATTCGGAAGGTTTTAGCCAGCAATGTTTTCATCTATACAGAATCATTCATAATGTGTACATTGCTTTGCCTGTAAGGAGATATGAATGAGGGACATATAGTTAACAGGTCTGCATCTCTAACCACTACACTATTTAATAAGAGGGAGTCAGTCGCCAGTCACTCAGTCAGTCTGTCACTCACTCAATCAGTAAGAGACATTAACTCTTCTTGGCCGGCTCCACTTATGCAGATTGGCAAAAAGCCCTCAGAAAATTGCAGGTTGCTCATAATGCTGCTGCTCGAGTTCTAACAAAAATGAATAAAGCTGAACACATTACACCACATCTTAGGTCTCTGCACTGGCTCCCTGTTTCTCATAGAAGTGATTTTAAGATACTACTACTAGTCGATAAATCACTGAATGCTTCAGAGCCATGCTACTTTTCTCAGTGTGTACCCTCTAGACCCCTCAGGTCATGCCGGTCTGGCCTGCAACCATTCCAAGAGAACGGAGAACGGTGAGGCTGCGTTTAATCATTACGCTGCAGACAGTGGGAACAAACTGCCAGAAAAAATGTTGATCCAACAAAATTTGATTCAATTATGGTTTTCTTTTACCTTTTATTAAACTTAAACATCTTAAACGGCTAAAGACAAAGCATACAAATGAAATGTTTTATTTATATGATTTGTCTTTTATGCTACATTTATTGTTACATTTATATTTTTTCTTATGTAACGCACTTTAAATTGCTCTGTGTATGGAAAGTGCTATACAAATAAACTTGCCTTGCATAGCCTTATTATAAAAAATAATGAGAAGACATTTAATATTGAACACCTAACATTTTTCAGTGGATGAGTAACAAAATTACTTAATTTCATTGAAAACGTTTTTTCTAAATATATGTAACATCAATATTTTTGTGTTTTAATGTTACGGATAGCTGCCTTTGTAAATAAATATTTTTGGAATTTGTTTTCATATTTTACACTAAATAAGAACCTATATTTTCTTGGGAACAGAAATGGAACCGCTTAATAGGAATGACCCAGCCCTGTGAAACAAAAAAAACACCCTGGCTGGTCAGTATACCCCTAAGAAACACCAAGTGTGGGAATGCCATCATAAGGCCAGTTTAAACAGCCAGTGTGGAGTTGTTCTATCCCTGGACAAAGGGTCTCTTTTAAAGTCGCTTCACACAGAGGATCTATGCACTCCTTTCAGCCTGCACTCCAAATCCAGGCCCAGGCTCCAGACAGCGGCCTTTTCTTCTCCAATTTGAATTGCAGAGCATGTCCAGAGATGCTGAGATGCTCTACTTTCCAGCAATTCAACAAAGTGCAAGGATATTGATAGAAAAAAAATAGGGGAGAAGGACAAACAGAGTGATAGAAAGTTGGGTTGGTCTCAAATATAAAAACAAGGCAGGACTTCTTCTTGAGTCTCTGGCGATAACGCAGTGACGACACTGCGGAGAGTGCAACAGTTGAGACCTGCTTCTAATAGAGAGAGGAACAGGCTCGTTAGTCATTGCTCTGAGCTGTGTTGACCACAGCCTTCGCTTTTGGCTTTGGCACATTGACCCATTAGTTCTAGACTTGCATAGGAAGTATGCTGCATGATGTGCACTGTTTACACTTTCTGATCGTGGTGTTTGAAACCAGGGTAATTAGTTCTCTTAGGAGTGACCTGATGTCAGAATCATACAAACACACACACACCCCATCAAGTATCCTTTCTGGCTTCTGAGTCATTGTTACGTAGTTTTTACATTCATTCATCTGCTGCGAATATAGAGACAGCTGCACTGACCACACGCGCACATACACTCAGCTGGCCACCCTACATACGCACACATACACAAAACGATACTTACAAGCCCACACAAACAAACAGATATGGGTTCTAACTGAGAAATGCTTACAGAGGCTTAGGGTGGCAAGCGGTACCAAGTCATCTGAGGTCATCCCAAGGAGATGACACGCAGAGAGTTCTTCCCTGTCATTCATTCTCAGGGCGGAACCTTGCTATCCAACATGTTTCTCTTTGGCTCATTGCATCACGGATTGGATCTCATTTGTTCCTGTGCGCATGCTCATTTGAATCTGACTGCTGTCGTCCACCCACCACCTCGGGAGCAGTGGAATCTTCACGGCCCTCCAATGATGTCTCCTTAATATAAGCGATGCTGGCTACATTCACAACTAAAACCAGCTCACACACACTTATTGGATGCTGTCCGGAGTGTGTGGTTTCATGCATCCATCAAAGTTCGAAGGGTTGTCTGGAGTAGAATTGTCTATGGTATTCATTCTCTCCCCCTTGAAGGCTTTTATTGTATTCGATGATGGAGATGAAGGAGGAAGGAAGAGTTGGGGGAGGAATTCAGAGATATAAAATGTGCAAGGACAATGGTTCACACAGCAGTTGTTCTTTGACCGTTAGATAACTCCTTCAACTCTGACTCACTACCAGGGGTTACAAAAAGTTGAGTGTGTGTCTATTTCTTTGTGTGTGTGTGTGTGTGTGTGTGTGTGTGTGTGTGTGTGTGTGTGTGTGTGTGTGTGTGTGTGTGTGTGTGTAGCCAACATGTTATTAGGATTAGTGTGTCACGCGATACACACTGGTGTTACTTGAGCTACAGATAAAGGGAACCTTGTTAGGAGTTGCGAACAAACCTCAATGTCCATTTCCTTCCAGAATTGTTGAGACATGAGAAAAGACCAAGATAAACAAGTGTTTAGAAAAAGAAAATATTGTAAGAAAACATGAAACATTTACATAAACTGGAAAATACCATAATCAAATACAGCTGTCAGCAGCCAAATTTCCACATTCACAACAGCTTTTCTAATAACAACAAACAAAACTATAAATGCAACATGTAGCAATGATCCCATTTCCGCAAAATAAATCAATGCATATATACAGCTCTAGAAAAAAGAAAGAGACCACGGCACCTTTTTCTATCCTTTCCTAAAAAGTTTAAAAAGATTCAATTTGCAGTGGTCTCTTAATTTTAAACCTTCTGTTCCTCACTCAAAACCTTCCTTGTCGAGCTGAATAATATATAGCTTTCTCATTGAGGGGCTTAAGAGCGCTTTTAACAACATGCATCCCTGTTTATCACAGTCATCCATACAGAGGCAGAAGTCAAAGTGATCCAGCATGGCTCCCACATGCCCTAGTTCCCAGCCAATCCTTTCCCACCCAGCAACAACCCATTACTGGCTTGGTTTCAGGCCCGTGTCCCTGGGTCCTGTAGCTTAGTGCCTAGTTAAAGCAAATTAACACCTCCACTAATCAGCTTCTCCTCCAGCTGGTTTCTGGCTAGGGCAAAAGATCAGATTCCCAGACTTTGGGAGAGTCGTGTGCAGCCCAGAAATGTGCCATGGAATTGCTAAATAATTGGAAACGAAAGCAACACAGGAGCAAAACCCAACGTGCAGCAGTAGTGTGTTTGCTGTGAGACAGACTCTGGAGTAATGGTTTCCAGTCAGATATAGGTTTAGCATGGTTCAGAAGAGACTCAAGTAAGAGGAGAAAGAATGGGGAATTGAGAGAAAGAGAAAAAAAATTAAAGAGTGAAATGTTAAAGAGAGCTAATTCAACTGAGATACACAAAAGGTGATAAAGAAGACAAACTGTTGAGATTGTATAGGTTCCAAAAAGTTTCATGCCTCAAGATAACCAAGCATCACCTAGTAAAAAGAGGCATGTCCTTTGAGACTTCAAAACAAGTTTTTGCAGATACAGTTGCGAACAATCTGTCTGGGTTCTGGAATTTTCCCTTTGGTGTTACTGTCCCCAGTCAGGAATGCTTCAGTGAGTTCTGGAATTTCATAAACATGTACTTAACGACAAACCATTTCATTTGCTTTATGGAAATGAGGATTTAGCTAAGTATGGCTTAGGAATGAAGGCATTCTGAAATAGACCAAAGTGGGAGACAAATGGAATAGAAGCCAGGACACAGGCTAACTAGAGATGAAAAAAAAACAGAACAGCGGGTAACAACTGTAACTTTATGATCCAATCTGCGGACACTGTCTGCAGTGCTGTGTGGAAGAACATTCCAGAACACTGCAGCCATGGAACCCTTTAGAAGCATGCTGCACTGTTTGCTGGATCCTTGCAATGCTGAAACCACAACATGGCGCGAAAGGGTTCAAAAGAGAGAATGTGTAGCACATAAATCTCGCAAGGATAGTGAAGCAAGAAACATTATGCAGTCCCCATGAGAACTACGGCTAAGCTTCAAGTTCGGGAGTTTAAGGTCTTAAAAGAAAATTCACTAGTGATTACATGCCATTTTCTTTTTTTATTGTCGGTTACTGTTTTAATGTAATCAGTTACATGGACCTGTTATGTGATCTAAAGCTAATGATAGCAATTATTGAGTGCAGAGAAATGGTTAAAATGTAATATGAGTTGGTTTGGGGTGTTTCGGAGCATATTTTCAACAATTCTTGTCACGACCATTACAAAAATAACATTTACATAGTTATGTACCAGGCCATGGACAGTATTTGGACCCCTTCACTCTTTCCACATTATGTGTTAGAGACCACATTTATAATGGATTAAATATATATTGATACACTTTACAGTGCACATCAGAGTAAAAACCAAGCTATGAAGTCAAAGTAATTTCCATAGACCTCCATATATAGACTGCCATAGATCTGTGTTGAGGCATAGATCTGGGAAGGTTTATAATATTTTTTAAAACAACTATTGTAGGCTCCATAACTGTGAAATGGAATGGAAGTTTATAACCACAAAGACTCTTCCTGGAGCTTGCCGTCCAAACTAATTAAAGTACTGTCAGAAGTACCAACCATCTACGCAGCAATCCATCAATCAGGCCTTCATGGTAGAGTGGTTAGATGGAAGCAACTCCTGAGTAAAAGGCATATGACATGCCACTCGAAGGACTCTGAGCATGAGGAAAAGATTTCTGTGGTCTGATAAGAATAATCCAGATCAATCTAATCTGACAGAGGTTGAGAGGATTTACAAGAAAAAATGTGAGAAACCACCCAAATCATGGTGTGCAAAGCTGATAGAGACACACTGAACAAGACTTGATGCTCTGATCTGAATAAATGGGCTGACAAGTCTGTATAAAAGGTCTGACTACTTACATTCATGAGTAATTTAAGTTTTTTTATTTTCAATAAATTGGCACAAATTTCTAAAAAACATGTTTTTGCTTTGTCATTATTGAACATTGGGTAAAATAACGACAAAATGTTGTATCCATTACAAATTAAATATATTATACAAAGTGAAAAGGTCTGAATCAGGCTTTATGTTAGCCGGCAAATGCTGGCTTTTCGCCCGTATCAGGTCTTGTCAGGCAGATGAAAAAATCAACAACCTAAATGTCTGTTGGGAAATATGCCAAATTAATAAATAAATAGATTAATAGCATATTAAATAGCCTAATATTGTGTGACCTATATTATCTGTTGCCAAGAAAACAGAAAACCTCCACTCGCTCATAGAGTAAGACATTACTGAGTGTTTTGTCTTGTGATTAAGCGTGGCGCCAGATTCAAAAGGCGCACACTCCGGCAGCAACAACAGCATACAATTCCGAAATGTCGAAGGCGAAGAAGACATCCACCGAGTCAGTTAAAAAAAGAAGCTATGGTGTCAACTGAGGCCAGCCAGTCCACAAAAAGGCATAGTTATTTAAAATAGCCTAGGTTTTTTAAATAGCTTTCCTTACATAGCAAAACGTGTTTCAACGTTTCATATGCAATAGAACAACATATATTTATATCCATACATTTTAATTAGCTTTATCTAATTAGGAAATATGGTTCGTCAAAATAGTCAAAATATTTTACACACGCTTGAGTGTTTTTTCCTTTGGTTGATAAGAGTAGATGCGACAAATTAGCAACTGAAACGCATTTTTCTATTACTAAATAATCATGTTGCAAAAGTAGAGCTCATTATGGTGCATTGCTAAACAATTCTAAACTAAACAAACTGAAATTTAGAAGCAAACAAGTTTCAGTAAATTAACTGCGCCTATAACTTTCCGCAAAACTGTCTAACACGTTGACATCCAATTCAAACGGACATAAATCGCATTGTATTTGTTGAGACGTCTCTAAAATTGGGCTCAAAATCCCTTATTCAGATTGGAAACATGATTTAGGAATCAAAATATTGCACAAAAAGATCAATAAAGAGATAACGAATTATTTTGGTCAGACAATTATGTAATAATTGCAGGGATTTTCCTGCATATAAAACTCAGACAACCGCCTTCCCATAATCTCACACCGCCTCTATGTTTTGGCATGGTGTGCTCATGCGCTCATGTGTTAAATACCAGCAAAATACTGCAGCGAATGTGACCATAGGAGGTTTCTCTGTTTAGTGGTAATAATCAGGCAACCTTGCATAAAGGACCAAACCAGTCCTGACATCACATAAATGAGTAATGTCTGATTAACTAGTGGATCGTAGTTCTTTTAACTACATCTTATCTGCACATTTTTGTAACGTTTCAGATTACTTCTAGTAGAATCACAGAATATTTTCAAGAGAAAGACGAAGATGACTGGTGAAAGGATAATCAAATTAGGGTACAGTCCCCAAAGACATTATATACGTAATATACAATCAATATATACCAGTCACTAACAATATAAAAATATGAACATGAAGACACTGGATCTGTGCAAGCAGCAGAGCCTAGTACAGAAAGTTTAGAATGGGAGATAATGTGACGTCAAGGCAAGGATGGAGAAAAAATTGTGATAGAAGGCTGTAACATATACAGTGGGGAGAACATGTATTTGATACCCTGCTGATTTTGCCGGTTTTCCTACTTACAAAGCATGTAAAGGTCCAGAAATAATTATAATTTTTTTATAAATAATTTGCATTTTATTGCATGACATAAGTATTTGATACATCAGAAAAGCAGAACTTAATATTTGGTACAGATTACAGAGATCGTACATGTCCTGTAGTTCTTGACCAGGTTTGCACACACTGCAGCAGGGATTTTGGCCCACTCCTCCCTACAGACCTTCCCCAGATCCTTCAGGTTTCGGGGCTGTTGCTGGGCTATACAGACTTTTAGCTCCCTCCAAAGATTTTCTATTGGGTTCAGGTCTGGAGACTGGCTAGGCCACTCCAGGACCTTGAGATGCTTCTTACAGAGCCACTCCTTAGTTGCCCTGGTTATGTGTTTCAGGCTGTTGTCATGCTGGAAGACCCAGCCACAACCTATCATCAATGCTCTTACTGAGGGAAGGAGGCTCTCTGGTCTTGGCCATTGTGTAGAGGTTGGAGTCTGTTTAAGTGTGTGGACAGGTGTCTTTTATACAGGTAACAAGTTAAAACAGTTGCAGTTAATACAGGTAATGAGTGGAGAACATGCGGGGGCGCAGACCGTTTGCAGGCAGAGTAGTCGGGGACAGGCAGTAGGTCCGTACACGGGCGGACGGCAGAAGTACAGGCGAGGAACAGGCAGCGTAATCAGGGACGGGCAGATGGTCGACACACGGGCTGGCAGCAGAGGTACAGGTAGGGAGCAGGCAGAAAAGTCAGGGACAGGCAACGGGTCGATACACGGTAGATCCAAACTGAAGAAAGACTCGAAGGTAGCAGGGAAGCGCGTTTAGTAATCGACCATGATCCGGTGGGGAGGGAATGACACAGAGCAGTGGATGTACTGTAGGTAAAGAGGTGAGTGGGAACCGGTGCGTGATTGCAGATTGGGAACAGGTGTGAAGGATGAGCAGTTGCGCGCTGGCAGCTCAGGGACGCGAGCGCCCTCCTTTGCGCGATCGCGGAGGCGGGGGCGTGACAGTTGAAGTGTACCTATGGTAAAAATTAAACACCTCTCAATGCTTTGTAAGTAGGAAAACCTGCAAAATCAGCAGTGTATCAAATACTTGCTCCCCCATTGTACTATACAGCTCTGTTGTGTTTTTTACGCAAGTCAAATTAACATAATAAAACAATGAAAATAGACAACAATAATTTTGACTGTGATTAATTTTAAAGCTTGGGTGATTCAATATATTTTATATGATTCCTAGAGATACTAGTAAACATGGTTTTGAAGTTGAATGGCTAAATGTTTTTGAGTGGCTCAGACACATTACAGAGCCAATGTCTTTGGGGGCTTATTAAACAGCAAAGAAACTATAGGATAGATGAAATTAAATCCAACAAACTGTCTACTAGTCCTGGACAGGCAGAGGACAACAAAAAGAAACCCATTAGGGTGTAAACCTACATAGGTTATAATAATACAATTTGTAACATGTTAATATGAAATAATAAATATATTGCTTGTATATTTTGGTTGCTATTAAGGTGCAAATTGTAGCATGCATTAGCTGCATATGTAAACATGGACAACAGGGCAGATTTAACTCTAAAATCGTTTTTCAAGTGTGGAGCCAGATATAAAGTATATCACAGAGAGGCGTCCAGTGGAGCGAGGTGGTGGGGTTGGGTGTTCTGCCTTTGTCTAATTTTGAACTAGGAAAAACATTGCTTAAGGGCAATGAATTCTTCTGCAATCAATTATTTTCTGTTTTATGCAGGCAATTAAATTAGAAAAAATGCAGATTTCATTTTCCACTTCCATATTATGGACTTTTTTGTTGATCAGTGGTAAAAAACACAAATTAAATCAAGTCTGATTTCATGTAGGAAATCGTCCAAGAGGGCAAGTACTATTAAGTGCCACTTTGCATTTTCCCCCATTTACACTGAAAATGTAAGTCCATTGTTTATCAAAAATGATGGTAGTGCAAAAACTGTCCTTTCCAATATTCTTTGCAAGGCAGTACGTTTGGTGGAAATAAAAGCACTAACATTGAAAACATGCGGCCATATGAAATAAAGCTTGACAATATTTTTCCCACATAGATAGCAAAACCAAGACGTGTGTGTATTTACATGTGTGCGTGAGTGCCAGCAATGGTTGACAAAAGGCTATACCTGTCATATAACTTCCACAACCCCCACTCCACACACACACACACACACACACACACACACACACACACACACACACACACACACACACACACACACACACCTGTCAGCTTGGTCAGTATAAAACACAACCAGTTATACATACAGATGCTTACATGTTACAACCCTTAGCGAACATCTGTGTTTTGCAAGTTGATGGCTATACATCTCCAAAAATGAAAAAACAAGTAAAAATATAGCAATATGTGTTTGTAGTGGTGTATCTGCGGTTGCCTCTATGTGCATTAATGCATGTACGCTGGTGTGGTCACCCAGCCCTTTGATTTGATGTGTTGGGAGTGGCCCTCCAATAAGACCTTTCGCTCAATCCAACCTCTCTAATTATGGGGGGTGTGGTTAGGGTAAGGATTTGGTGCTCCACCCACTTTGTGCTGCTCTGGTATCCCCCGCAAGATCCAGTGTTAGAAGCCGTGGTCTGTTAAGGCTGAAAGGACAATTTGTTATTTCAGGTGCCTTTTCTGAAGCATACAACTTCATCATCCTGAGAGCTTGGATTAAGATGCTACTACATACACACACACGTTCAGAACACGTCACCTCATTTGTGCACACCAGCGATTGCCATGGAGCGCACGCACGTGCTCACACACACACAGACAGACACAGACAGACAGACAGACTGTGTTCGGCTGTGTTTGAGGATTGATATGGCAACGTGTTGTTGATTTTGGTAGCTTTAAAGGAAAATCCACATTGCCTGAATCGTAGGATCTAAATAAACCACTGCGCCAGTAACTCAGAGTAGGACAGAGGGACATCGATGATCTATGAAGTGTGTCTCTGAGGAACTGAGAGGCTTAAGCAGACTTGGGGCAAGGAAGACAGATCAAGGCACACAGGGAATTATAATGAGGAGATAAAATCAGACTTGGACACTCTCCTGTTGCTTTCTCCGTCTGATGGGAAATATCAAGACCGATGAGGTAGAGCTGAAAGGCAAGGAATTTGACTAGACAGTCTGCACTAATAATGAATATGATGTTTGGCTGTAAGCTGTATGAGGTGATGAAATGAAAGATATAGCCAATGTATTACTTAGTGTCATGTGAGGTGCTGTTGAGAAAAAACTTCCAAGAAGAATGACACCCAGACATACAAGTCATCAGAAATTAATAGAATTGAGTCAAATGAAACAAGTCAAGGCAATCAATTGAAGTTAAATCAATTGAATCAAGTCTTTCTGAATACCAAACTACACAAGGTCTGTATTTGAACCCTATCACACCCTCCTGCTGCCCTGAGGTGATGGTAGTGGTGTTTCCAGAGCTAAAACCAAGGGGGAAAAGCAGAGCATTCCATAGATTGAAAAAGTGACTCATGGATATGGAGGATACAGAGCATTGGTCTGTTCAGCCCCGTTGATGTTGTCCGGAGCCTAGAGAGGTTTTATCATATGCTGAATTACTTGTGTGTACTGCCCTTATCCATTAAAGGGAGGTACACAAAGACCTGCTTTTATGCTATTCCTTTTTCCCCCTGTAGCTCGCTTAGAAACAGTAGAGTAAGTTGAGCCATGAGAATATGGCCAATCCTGTTATCTGTCATGGTCTTCTAGACTGGTGACAGCTTCTTTGCACCTAACTAGTTTGGGAATGTTCACATATAGCCATAAAGCCATTGAGCAGAGAATTGAACAAACAGTTCAACTGATATACAGGTTCTCATTGACAAGCCGTCACAAAATTGGTGAAAATCACCAACACACAAAACAAACACAAAATCATACATAGACAGCCAAGAGTAGGAAGGACTCAACACCCAATCAAGCACTTGTCCTGTCTTGTCTTGTCTCCTTACGCACAGTAGTGTCACCTTGTGGTAGCTCGAGGCACCTGCAAGCTCAATAGTGGTTGTTGGCCAGGATATGCAGAGTTGAGGTAGGAGCTTATGTCCCAAATTAGAAGATACTTAACTGAAGTGCAAATTTAAAACAGTTAGGATAAGGGTTAGGGTTGGAGTTAAGGTTTAGGGTCAGGGTTGGGATGAGCACTAACACTAGTCAAATGTCTTCAAAGAGCTTTCCAACTGTTTGAAATGCGCGCTCCACCCAATCTATTGAGTCAGACCCCAGGAAACTGCGATGCAAGAACAACTCCCGAACGCAGGGAACACGCCATACTCCCAGTTGAGGCATATACTTCCAGGTTCAGCGAGGCACGTGGGAGGTCTGGATCTTTTTAACTCTCTTGAACAAAACAATTATGGGGAATAATTGCCTTCTTCTATGCTATGGACTAAAGTAACACATGGGCCAGTCTGTTCAGTTAGACCATCAGAGACTACCTGTCTCTGATTTCAATGAAATATCATTATAAACAAGCTCTGTCAGCCAATTTCCTGTATTTTTTAAACAGTGAAGGAAACAAAATTAAGATTCATTCGGGAATAAAATAGCATTATAAGTGGAACTACTGTCAGTAAGCACATGCAGCACAATAAACCCAACAATCAGGCTTTGATAGAAATTCAACACTAGACTTATTATTATAAATATTGTTTGCCGCAGTACGACTACAGCAGTTCGGCCGCAGCAACTACAACCCAACATATTAAACACAGCCCACAACAAAGTCTTTACTTGAAGCATCTTGGCCCCGATTACTAAACTCTGATGCTAAACACACTTACCTTACAATACTAGTGCAGACATTGACACCAAAATGTGTTTTCATTAAAAAATGAGAATACCTAACCCTAAACAAAAGCCTCAAACAAGCCCCAAACAAACTGATTATGCTTCAAGGAATTGCATACAGTGTCTGTAGAAGAGTTTAGAAAATTAGTTTTTTCAGGGTAAAAGAACACACTTCCTGTTGTGAGACAGTACAACCAACACTCTCTCTTCTTTGCACACCTAATAGTACCACTTCTCACCCCTGAACACCCGAAGCTAAGTATCATTATTATGCCTTATCACTGTAAATGTTGTAGCTACAACACAGTAACTATTGTCTTCAGGTAAAGATAGCAGAGTTAATGGCTCGGCTTCAGATGCAAGCAAGTATTATGTTAGTCTAGAAATTGAAAATAATGCATCTGTGCCACCAGGAAGAAACAATAGTGCTCCTGCAGCCAGGCAAGAACTGTTTCTAGGTCGATGGGAAGAAATGCAGTTGACCAGTTAA
This sequence comes from Esox niger, assembly GCA_016801105.1. Classification (NCBI taxonomy): domain Eukaryota; kingdom Metazoa; phylum Chordata; class Actinopteri; order Esociformes; family Esocidae; genus Esox; species Esox niger. The sequence continues at coordinate 1,624 of JACXGJ010001388.1, read as the reverse complement.
ACCTGTGTCACTGCTAAAGACGGGTTTTCAACAGGTTTTCCCCACTGGAGTTGGAGTCAAAGCCCGAACCGTCTGCAGAGGGGAATGATTGGCAGGCATTTTTTACCGGTGGCCTGGAAAAACTGAAAACTTTAGTTATCGGCGATTCCATTAACCGCAGTATTAGACTAAAGAATCAGCCAGTGATCGTACACTGTTTACCTGGGGGCAGAGCCACCGACATAGCCGCAAATCTGGGGTTGGTGCTAGCGAAGTCTAAAACTGGCAGGTACAGAGAGTACAGAGATATTGTTATTCAACCGAGATACAGTTTTGCTTATTGCGACTGTGACTCGCTCAAGGCAGAGAAAAGTTAACAAGGAAGTGCTAACAATAGCAACCTTATTAGGATAAAACCTTCCTCCACCATCGTCACAAATAAAAATGACGCATCTCAAAACGGGACTCCTAAATGTTATATCCCTTGCTCCAAAGGCATATGCAGTAAATTAATTAATCTCTGATCATAAACTAGATGTTATTGGCTTGTGTGAACCATGGCTTAAGCCTGATGAATCTACTGCCCTAAATGAGGCCTCTCCTCCTGGCTATATTAGTGATCATATCCCCCATGCATCCCAAAAGGAGGGGGTGTTGCTAATTTCTATGACAGTAAATATAAATTTACTGTTAAACACATCACTGGTTTTCATTATTTTGAAGTTTTACTCATGAAAGTTAACCAGGCTGTTAAATCGTTTTAAATAGCTACTATTTACAGTCCCGCAGGCCATATACAATGTTCCTCAATGAGTTTCCAGAATTCTTGTCTAACCTTTTAGTCATGGCAGATAGTATTCAAGTTTTTTGCGATTTCAATATTCATATGCAAAAGTCAAACGACCCTCCTCATAAAGCCTTTGAAGCCACAACTGACTCAATGGGTTTTATCCAACATTGATCAGATGCAACGCACAGCCACAATCATACCATTGATTTAGTCCTGTCACAAGAAATAGATATTGTAAATCTAATAATTTTCCCCCCAAAATATAACTTTATAATTCATGATACCAGCTCCCGGTTATGTTGTGCACATAATGTATTGTACAGATCAGGTAGATAGTCAAAGTTATTTTGGCCCGCAAAATGATATTCTATTTGTCTTCTCCTGTCACATTCAGTAGGAAAGCTTCAACAATTATCCTACAAAATGAACAAAATTATAACTAGAAAATCAAATGAGATGTGTATTATATACATCCTATTCATATTTTCTACAATTTGCAGTTTGTTAACAGTTTTTTTCTGTGTTCATCGTAGCTGCATGTCTTCTAGGATATCATTGGTTTGTTTGAGCTCAACATTGTTTCAACAGCATATTTTCCGAGTTGATGGAATGGACAGGTATTTGTATACAGTCCCCTTTAAAAGTATTGGAACGGTAAGGCAAATTCCTTTGTTTTTCACTGAAGACATTTGGGTTTAAGATCAAAAGATGAGTATGAGACAAGAGTTCAGAATTTCAGATTGCATTTCCTGGTATTCACATCTAGATGTGTTAAACAACTCAGGACATACAACCCTTTGTTTGAACCCACCCATTTACTGCATTTCTTGTTAAAGAGGATAAACCAACATGAAA